>CM060326.1:6069533-6072033 GCA_030674155.1 Stramonita haemastoma | reverse complement strand
TGAAGATAAACGTAGACCTATACTATTAATCATTATGTCACTTGTACATTCTGAAGCACCGCGTTTTGCCAGAGAATCTGCCAATTCATATATCATAAACACTGCCCAATATATATATATACATTATATTGTAATATATACACTGTGTCAGTGCAAAAATGTACCTGGGTAAAAATTTGCCACATTAGCTACTAGATAACCAACCAGCAAGTTATTAATAGAACACAGAGTATGGTTACCAGTTGGATGGGTGACCATTTGCACACCTAGGCTTCAGTACCGTCCCCCAGTTCACCCAGCTGTAAATGGGTACCTGCCTCTCTAGGGTCAAGGAAGGTAAAGCAGTGAGGGAGAGGAGATGGGTTCTGCCCTTAATATACTGGGCCCTAGAGAAGCTGAGGTCTTGGACACCTTGCTCCCCTATGACATACGTTATGGGACATCTTTACCTTATCTTTACCTGTAAATCCTCAGTTACCATGAAAGTTCTTTTTCAGGTATGTCAGTGGTCAGGAGGTAGCATTCCTGTAAATTTAGGAAGTAACTTGAAGTCTCAGGTTTAAAATCTATATATATATGAAGTTAGTTATCGCCCCCCCCCCAAAAAAAAAAAAATCCACTGACTGGTGCTTAGATGCTGGTCTTCCAAAACTTCAATGAGATGATAAGCTGTGGTCTGTTGTACAGCATTTGTTTAGTGCATGTTACAGAATAGTAAGAGCATCGTCCGTGGCAAAATACATGTGGAAAAAAAAAAAGGAATCTCATACTCAGAGTGAAGGGAAAAACTGATCTTATAGAACTTTACATTGTTAACATGGAGAAAAAAGATATGGTAATGCTGTTCTGTGGTGACTAGCTGTCTCTAGGAAGAGTAATTATCCAAATTTCATGTGTAGAGAGGTTTTCTGTGACAAAGAAGTAAAACAAATGCTGTTACGAGGAAATTACCAGAAAAAAATCTTCGTGAGTGCATGTATCGCCGACTATCGGTAAAGAGTTATGTAGCCTCAGTTACAGGCAAGTCACTCAAGATTATAAGATAAATTTCCTGTACTTTGTGTAGCTGTTTTGGGGATCACCTGTACTGCCATTGTCCATTATTAGTCTGTTACAAGTCCTGTGGCATTTAATTGCCATTGTCTGCTATTTAGTCTGTTACAAGTTCTGTGTCATTCAACTGCCATTGATGTTATAAGTCTGTTACAAGTCCAGTGTCATTTAACTGCCATTTTCTGTTATAAGTCTATTACAAGTCTTGTGTCATTTAATAAAATTGCCATAAAAAAAATCATACTAAAAGTTAACACCATTATGAATATCATTCAATGGGAAATATTTGCTATAGACTTGAACAACCTTTTCTTTAACTTACACTTTCTCCCCTTTTTGCTTTTGATAATGTTTAATCCTGTTGATCAATATAAATTTTTCTTCTCTCTGCGCACACTGTTAATCCATGTAATACAAGTTCTTGTTTTGGGTTTTTTTTTTTTAAAAGGCTGTTGTTTCCTTCCAGGAGTTTTGTGTTCAAGGTTTATTTTGCTGTGGGTTTTTTTCTGAGTTTTTTAATGTATTATTTTATGTTATAAATCCTGTATATTTATATACTTATATATATTGTGAAGGTGGTGCCCATCTCCTCTCCCTCGCTGCTTTACCTTCCCTGACCCTAAAGAGGGCAGGTACCCATTTACAGCTGGGTGAACTGGGGGAACTATACTGTAGCCAAGGCGCGCAAACGGTCACCCATCCAACTGGCAACCACGCTCGACTCTGCTTAAAATTTGATTTGGGGAAAGTGAGCGCTTTGATCACTGAGCTATTCGCCCTCAACATGCTGGCCCCTAGAGAAGCTAAGGTCTCTGAGCCTCGCCCTACACAACAGGTTATGGGACACCTTTACCTTTACCTAGTGGAAGGGTGACCAGTGTTAATTGTGTGACAGGTCTGGCAGCCATGTCGGTGATACTGACGGTGACTGACACGCAGAATGAGGAACTTCCAGATTCCAACACTGCCCTCAACCTGAATGGGTGCCATGAGCAGTAAGTCGCTGTTCTACTTTTCATTCTTATCAACCTGTATGTAATATAGTATAAATCTTTATTTTTATCCTCCAAAAAGAAAAAAATGAAAAAGAGAAGGAAAAAAAGGGGGAAAAAGGAAGACTTGCACAAACAGATCGACTTCCACGCATGCACACATGCACGCACGCATGCATGCACGCTCACACACATGCATCTCTCTCTCTCTCTCTCTCTCTCTCTCTCTCTCTCTCTCTCTCTCTCTCTCTCTCTCTCTCTTCTCTTCTTCTGTCTGTCTGTCTGTCTGTCTGTCTCTCTCTCTCTCTCTCTCTCTCTCTCTCTCTCTCTCTCTCTCTCTCTCTCTCTCTCTCTCTCTCTCTCTCTTCTATCATCTTTCTCTCTTTCTCTCTTTCTCTCTTTCTCACACCCACACCCACCCACCCACACACACCCACACCCACACACCCACACCA
>CM060326.1:6059533-6064533 GCA_030674155.1 Stramonita haemastoma | reverse complement strand
ATACATGTGTGTGTATGCGTGCGTGCATGCATAAGAGAGAGAGAGAGAGAGAGAGAGAGAGAGAGAGAGAGAGAGAGAGGAGAGAGAGAGAGAGAGAGAGAGAGAGAAGAAGAAGAAAGAAAGAAAGAGAAGAAAGAGAGAAAGAAGAGAGAGAGAGAGAGAGAGAGAGAGAGAGAGAGAGAGAGAGAGAGAGAGAGAGAGAGAAAAGAAACTGAGAAGATGAGTGGGTGGATGTGGGTGTATGTCCACGTGTCTGCATGTGTGCTTGTGTGTTTGCATTTGTGTGTGTGTGTGTGTGTGTGTGTGTGTGTGTGTGGTGATGTTGCGTGCATGTGTGCGTGCAGTGCGTTGTGTGTGTGTGTGAGATAGTGCATGTGCGCGCGCGTGTGTGTGTGTGTGTGTGTGTGTGTGTGTGTGTGTGTGTGTGTGTGTGTGTGTGTGTGTGTGTGTGTGTGTGTGTGTGAGAGGCATATATGTTTGACTACTGTAGGTGTATTTGAGAGGGGGCTCGGGGGGGGGGGGGGAGGAGGATGTGTATACTTGTATGCATACATTCATGTAGTGTATACATATAATGCTTGTGATTTGGAGAGACTGTTTGGAAGAGGGGGGGGGGGGGGGGTGAGCTTGCAAAGATAAAGAGGGAAACAATTAAGAGGCAGATTCATTTTTCTAATGGTGATAATCTAGTAAACTATTTATTTAATCAATATTAACTGAAATTGTCGATATGGAATTTTGTTAATTAATTGCATCTTACTTTAATTTGTTCGCACAGGAATGAAGAAGATGATGAGGAAAACGCACGGAGGCTGAACTGGTGGTGTTTGATGGTACCACACAGGGCTTAGGTAAGATTATGTCATGTTGATGTTGAAGCTGATTTGATGCTGCCAGTAACTACATGTTTTTCTTGGATGAAATAGTGAAAAGAAAGAATAATCAAACTTGAAATAATGAAAAGAAAAAAATAAATCAAACTTGAAATAATGAAAGAAAAAAGCATCAAACTTGAAACAATGAAAAGAAAAATAAACTTATCCTCTTCTGATAATTAATGTGGTTGAGTTAGTATGTCATTTTGGTATCTATATTATAAATGGTGTCTTCTTTTAATAATTCACTGACCTGGTTGCATTTGCCCATATTCACATGTGGTATTGCAGTCTTTACAAACATATTGTGTGGCTGTTATAGTGCTAAAGTATAGTACTATAATCACTGAACTTTTAGGATGTGTGATTTGTGATGTGGAGAAGACAGGTTTTCCAAATCAGGGCAGCCTTAGAAACTCAGAGAAAGTCTCTTGTGTTGTGTGCAGCATTGCCACAGATCTGCACTGATATTGAAAGTTAGATTTGATGGGTTGATATGCACATATCTAGAAGTATCTTGATATTGGCAAATTCGATTGATAAGGTAATGAAAACATGACAAATTAACATGATAAGTGTAATGCTGATGGCTGCAGTAGTAGGAATCTGGTCCAAAAATAATTTAAAATCTGGTATCAGACTGTTGAGAATGTAAACCACAAAAAACGGTAAAATAAAATAAGTCAGCAGGCCTGAGTCTGTTTAGTGTTTAGATCATGGTTTGTGACGTGGATAAAGACTGTTTTATGCACTGCACTGCACGACACTGCCTGTTCAGTCATTATTTTGTTTTGTTTCAGTGTGTGTGTGTGTGTGTGTGTGTGTGTGGTGTGTGGTGGTGTGTGTGTGTGTTGTGTGTGTGTGTGTGTGTGTGTATGTATGTGTGCGTGTGTGCGTGTGTGTGTGTGTGTGTGTGTGTTTGTGTGTGTGTGTGTGTGTGTGTGTGTGTGTGTGTGTGTGACTGTGTGTGTGTGCGTGCGCATGCGTGTGTGCATGTGCGTGTGGTGTGTTTGTGTGTGCGTGCGTGTGTGTGTGTGTGTGCGTTGCGTGTTTTCCTCAGCTAGAACTCAAAGGTTCACCAATGGTGAGATTTTGTGTATGCAGCCATTTGCCCCACCATTAAGGTAGCTGTATTCCAACTTCAGGGATGATGTCTAACACGACACCAGTGTGCATGTGCTTTTGAGATTGGACCCCCCCAAAAAAAAGAATGGGAAAGTCATTATTTATCTTGTGGATACACACAGGGGATTGGATAGCTCAGTGGTCAGAGCGCTCGCTTTCCCCCAGCCAAGGTTAAGCAGCATCGAGCGTGGTTACCAGTTGGATGGGTGACTGTTTGCGCGCCTTGGCTTCAGTACAGTTCCCCCAATCCACCCAGCTGTCAATGGGTACCTGCCCTCTTTAGGGTCAGGGAAGGTAAATCAGAGGGAGAGGAGATGGGCGCCGCCCTCAACATGCTGGCCCCTAGAGAAGCTGAGGTCTCTGACACCTTGCTCCCCTACGGCCACACAGGTTATGGGACACCTTTACCTTTAATAATTTTTTTTTTTTATATACGTGTGTGTTCAGGGCTGAAGATCTGTGGAGGGTGCAGTGTGGACGGGACTCAGGAAGATGGCATCTTCATCAAGCGGGTGTTGCCTGGTGGCCTGGCTGACATTCAGGGTGGGTCTGAATACTTTTTGCCTTTTGTTTGGTTTTGAATGGAAGTTTGTCGGCTTAGCTTCAGTTTCATTTTTTTATCAGCCGGCAGTCTTGTCTTTCTGTGTTGTATTCGGGAGATGAGAGAGTGAGAGAAGAGAGAGAGAGAGAGAGAGAGAGAGAGAGAGAGAGAGAGAGAGAGAGGAGAGAGAGAGAGAGAGAGAGAGAGAGGGAGAGGAGAAGAGAGTGAGTAGAGAGAGAGATGAGAGAGAGAGAGGTGTGTGGTGTGTGGTGTGTGTGTGTGTGTGTGTGTGTGTGTGTGTGTGAGGAGAGAGGAGGAGAGAGGAGAGAGAGAGAGTGAGAGTGAGAGTGTGAGTGAGTGAGTGAGTGAGTGAGTGAGTGAGTGAGTGAGTGAGTGAGTGAGTGAGTGAGTGGTGTGTGTGTGTGTGTGTGTGTGTGTGTGTGTGTGTGTGTGTGTGTTCTTTCTTTTTTCTTTTTATTCTTTTATTTGAGGATAGTGGAATAAGCACTCATGTACTTTTTCAAACGCCTCACTGAAGGCCGCTGTAGCAGTATGGTTAAGACCTTGTGACTTCAATCCTGTGGGTCCTTGGAGTCATCAGTTTGAATCTTGGCAGCGTCTGGTGAATTAAATATGGGGATTTTTATGGTCTGCGTGGTCAACTCCCAAGTGCAGACATGCCAGTGATTCATTCTCTTTGTGTATAAATCACATGCAGATCAAAATATGATGTCAAGTATCCCGTAATTCATGACAGCGTTCAGTGGGTATAAAAAACTGAACATACCCAGCAAACATCCCAAAAGCTGGTAAGGGGTTAGTACCTTCATGGTGGGCAAAAACTGGTCGTATGCACAAAATGTCACCTTTGGTGAACCTTGGAGCTCTAGCAGAGGAACAGGGAAAAAATAAGGCCTCACCCTGTAGACTGCCATGTTCCTATTTGAGGATGGTGCTTTCCTTGTTGTGGGGAGAACACAGGTTGTTAAGCTGAGAGCATATCATGATGCCTTCAGCGCCTGGGATTTATCACAGTTCTTGATTAAACCATCGATGCTGGGGGCAACAGCAAAGTGAGAGGCTGTATGATCAGTGGACTTTATCACAGTTCTTGATTAAACCATTGATGCTGGGGGCAACAACAAAGTGAGAGGCTGTATGACCAGTGGCTTTATCCACAGTCTTGATTAAACCATTGATGCTGGGGGCAACAGCAAAGTGAGAGGCTGTATGACCAGTGACTTTATCACAGTTCTTGATTAAACCATTTTGATGCTGATGGTGCTTAAGGCAACAACAAAGTGAGAGGCTGTATGACCAATGGCTTTCCCACTCGTGGAATTCCACTTTACAGCTTAGTCTTTAGTAATCGACTATGACTCTCTGACTAGGAGGCTTGACTTACACAGTCCTTATGTACTGCAGCCCAGTGGGCTGGTTGGCCTGTGGAGAACATCTCCAACGCTGACTGTCCGTATGCCTCTTGGCCAGAGAGTGGGGGTGTACTGTGGGGCAAGGCATCTCCACTATAATAAAATTTCTGCCCAGTTTCCAAAACAGCAAACTGCCTCCTCTGCTGTTTTGGAGGTCATTGTCAAACACGACAGACAAACAAAAACATGTCCTGGATGAAGACAGTCTTAACACAACATGTCAAAGCGTAACGACGTTTATTTTTAATGCAGGCCATAGCGCTTTGCCTTACATCAATAACTGACAAAGATCCTGGCCTGGGCTAGATAGTTGTTACGACCCCTTCTGCTAACAACCCTTTCCCCTGACATTTTGAAGAGCTGTTCTGCTTACAGAGATGTATATTTTACTACTTCAATAAAACACAATCATGAGCTGTGCTCTTATTAAAGAGCAACAGACCAGGCGATGAGGAGGGAGGGGGAGAGAGAGACGGAGAGAGACAGAAAGAAGGAGGGAGGGAGAGAGAGAGACAGAGAGAGAAGAGAGAGAGATTTGATTTGATTTGATTTGATTCTTTTATATCGAGGATAATGGAATAAGCACTCTTGTGCTTTTTACATCCAGTCCCCATGTGTATGCAGTTTTGTAAATGTCATCTGTTCCCACCGGCCACACGATGGCCTACTCTCATCGAAAAGTGGAAAGGATTCAAGTGTGTGAAAGATGTTATGCGTGCATTCACACACGAGGGCCTTGGTTTAAAGTTCATAGCAAGAGGAGAGAGAGAGAGAGAGAGAGAGAGAGGAGAGGAGAGAGAGAGAGAGAGAGAGGAGAGAGAGAGAGAGAGAAGAAGAGAGAAAGTTTTAGAGAGAATGAGAGAGAGAGAGAGAGAGAGAGAGAGAGAGAGAGAGGAGAGAGAGTTGGAGAAGTAATAAGTTTTGGAATGGCTGCGCTAGGAGTAGGTGAAATCACAGGGTGCAGAGAATAGACACAAGTGGGTGGAAATGATGCCTGTATAGAACTTGACACAGGAGATAAAAAAG
>CM060326.1:6052033-6054533 GCA_030674155.1 Stramonita haemastoma | reverse complement strand
AAGAAGCCCGGTGAGTAAGACAGGCAGCGATGTGTGTGTGTGTCGGGGGGGGGGGCTGTTATAGGGGGGGGGCTGTTATGTCGTTCACAAACTTCTCAGGTGCAATTTGGGGTGCTGATGTTATGTTGTTCACAGACATGCCATGTGCAGGTTGGGGTGCTGTTATTTATTTTATTTCATATTGTATACCACTTACGGCAGATTTCTCTGGGTGAAATATGGGCTGCTCTCCCTGTGGAGAGTGCGTTGCCACAAGTGCAGCGCCTACCCCCTTTTTCTTTTTCTTTTTCTGTCTGCAACTGATGGATACTAAAGCCAACAAGCTAAAACAACAAAGTGAGAATAGAACAGAATGGGAGGGCGAAACTGAAAGTAACTGCTGTGGTATGGATAAATTCATACTTAAGGCAGAAAGTGTTAAGCATTTTCTAGAGAAAGAGAAAGAGGGGGGTGGGGAGAGAGAGAGAGAGAGAGAGGGTAGTGTTAAGCCTTTTCTAGAGAAAGATAAAGAGGGGGGTGGGGGGAGAGAGAGAGACAGAGAGAGAAAGAGAGAGAGAGAGTGTGTGTTTGTGTTTGTGTGTATGTGACGCGCATGGTGGGATGTGTGTGCTTGTGTGTTTCTGCTCTGCGTACACTTGTGTGCATGCATCGGTTTGAATAATGCTCATGAACCTTTTCTTTCTTCTTTTATGGTAGAGAGGCTTTTCAAGAGCTGATGTCCGGCATTGTATCAACCACACAGAGGAATGAGCAGAACCAGGACTCCTATCCCTGCAAACCCAGCATGAACGGAGGCCAGTTTATGAATGCAGGTAATATAATTATGGAATTGATAATAATAATAATACATGGAATTTATATAGCGCTATATCTTGTAAAAACAAATCAAAGCACTTAATTAAGCGAATTGTGTGTGTGTGTGTCTGTGTGTCTCTGTGTGTGTGTGTGTGTGTGTGTGTGTGTGTGTGTGTGTGTGTGTGTGTGTGTGTGTGTGTGTGTGTGGTGTGTGTGTGTGTGATTCTGTGTGTGTGTGATTCTGTGTGTGTGTGTGTGTGTGTGTGTTTGTGTGTGTGTGTGTGTGTGTGTGTTTTGTGTGTGTGTGTGTGTGCGTTTATATTTATTATTTTATATCGAGGATAATGGAATAAGCACTCATGTGCTTTTTTACATGCAGTCCCCGTGTGTATGCAGTTTTGTCAATTATGTCATCTGTTCCCACCGGCACACAATGGCCTACTCTTATGAAAAGCAGAACAGTATTTAGCGTGTGCGCAAGATGTTCTGCGTGCGTTTGCACATGGAGCCTCAGTTTATATAGTTTCATCCGAAGGACTTTTGGGGAGAGCGGAGTCAGCACTGATGTTAACTCTGTGTGTGTGTGTGTGTGTGTGTGTGTGTGTGTGTGTGTGTGTGTGTGTGTGAATAATTGGTGTGTCTTTGTGGACAGTTTTTGACAAGAAACAATGAAGTGAATTGAGGAAGTGCAAGTTTTGGTGTAACATTTGTTCATTCAGTTCATGTGCATGCATACATACACATGCACAAAGGCACGCACACAGGCACGCATGCATGCACACACACGCATGTATGCATGCACACACACACACACACACACACACACACCACACCACACCACACCACACCACACCACACCACACCACACCACACCACACCACACCACACCACACCACACCACACACAATACACACACACACACACACAACACCACACCACACCACACCACACCACACCACATCACACCACACACACACACACACACACACACACACACACACACACACACACACACACACACACAGAATCACACACACTCACACACAAACACTCGCACATTTTCACAGTGTTACTGACAGTGCACACATCTGAAACAATACCCTGTCCCTTCTGTTTCAGACACCCTGGAGGAATTCCAGTCTCATGTGGAGGACTACTACAAGGTACATCACAGAGCAGACGTGTAGGGTCAGAGTTAGTGTAGTCAGAGTCCAGATGAATTCACTTAACCCTCTTGCATTCCGTGTGTCTCTGAACACAAACTGCCCCTAGATTTCGCATTCCATCACAAAATCAAGTCAGGCACACATGCTTGCTCGCCTTTTCCTCCTTCAAAGTACATACCAGCAGCTATAATTACTTCCAGGCTCTCAGCAGGGTTTATCCTTCTGGCCTGATAGAGCTTTGACATGTGGTAGCAAGTAGTGATGGTCACTGTGTGATGAAAATCTACTGTGTGTAAATCAGGATCCCAATGGGGACTTTACCTTCGGGACTAAGAGGGTTAAACTAACCCAGGAGAGAGACATAAAGAGTTCGTCTTCGGGACTAACAGGGTTAAACTAACCCAGGAGAGAGACATAAAGAGTTTGTCTTCGGTCAAGAAACAGACTGTTTGGACAGCTCAGTGGTCAGAGAACTCGCTTTCCCTCAGCTAAGGTTAAGCAGCATCGAGCGTTGTTACCAAGTGGATGGGTTACTGTTT
>CM060326.1:6029533-6044533 GCA_030674155.1 Stramonita haemastoma | reverse complement strand
CTGCCCGCAAAACGGAGCAGGACTACGAGCAGGTGGTGGCCATGCTGGAGAATGACATCGCTCACCTGCGTCTGCAGGTGTCCAAGTCTGTGAGTGCACTGCCCACCACTGAGCACACACCTGTGGTGTCGTTTCCCATGTCCTGTTGTTGTGTTGTGTTGTGTGTGGTAGCTCTGTAAGAGTGGGTTTTTTTTAAGTCTTTGGGTTATATTTGTTGTTGTTGTTGTTTGTTGTTGAGTTGTAGGTGGGAAGTGGGAGTTTAGGTTTTTATGTTTTTGAGCTTGTTTTTTGTTTGTTTGTGAGTGTGTGTGTGTGTGTCTGTCTGTCTGTCTGTCTGTCTGTCTGTCTGTCTGTCTGTCTGTCTGTCTGTCTGTCTGTGCGCATGTGTGTGTGCAGGCATGTACATTTGTTTCAGAATCTATACATGCACTGATCATGGTTTATTGTTTTGCTAATGTATGTGTGTGTCTGCACATACATTATATGCCAGGATATGTACATGAATTTTTTTTATATGCCTGTGTACCCTAAACCACATTTCAGCAGACATACCTGTCTTGATATAGTGTTCTTACATGTTGTAATAGTAAAAGTCCTTCGGATGAGACTATAAGCTGAGTTGCTGTGTACAAACGCACGCAGAACATTGTGCACACACACATTAAATCCTGTTACACTTTTCGAAAGAGTAGTAGGCCATTGAGTGCCTGTGGGCATGTAGGACAAAATTTTCACAAAACCACCTAGACATGGGGACTTGATGTAAAAAAAAAAGCATGTGAGTGCTTATTATCCTCTGTATAATAGAAGAAATGAATGAATAGATAAATAAATAGTTAGATAAAGAAAATAACTAATGAATAATAAATAGATAAATAAATATATAAGTATACAAGGGGGCAGGATAGCTGAGTTGGTCAGAGCGCTCGCTTTCCCCAAGTCAAAGTTAAGTAGCATCGAACGTGGATTACCAGTTGGATGGGTGACCGTTTACCGCCTTGGCTTGAGTACAGTTCACCCAGCTGTAAATGGTACCTGCCCTCTTTAGGGTCATGGACGGTAAAGCAGCGAGGGAGAGGAGATGGGTGCCGCCCTCAATATGCTGGCCCCTAGAGAAGCTGAGGTCTCTGATGCCTCACTCCTCTACGACCACATAGTTTATGGGACACCTTTACCTTTATATATCATTACCTTTACCTGTATACATGTCATTACCTTTACCTGTATACATGTCATTACCTTTACCTGTATACATGTCATTACCTTTACCTGTATACATGTCATTACCTTTACCTTTATACATGTCATTACCTTTACCTTTATACAAGTCTTTACCTTTATACATGTCATTACCTTTACCTGTATACATGTCATTACCTTTACCTGTTACCTGTATGACATGACGTGGCACACAGGACAGCGTGATGGAGCAGAGGCGGTTGGCAGTGGCAGCCTGCCAGCTGAAGAAAGCGGAGACTGGAAAGAAAACGCTGGAAGTGACAACCAACAAACTGCTGGCCCATGTTCAGGTAGTACCCACCCACACACATGCAGCTACTAGTGCCTCCTCAAAACTGCAAGCACTCTGGGGACTGGATGTAAAAAGAAAAGTACATGAGTGGTTATTCTAGTGCCTCCTCAGAAACTGCATGCACTCGGGGGACTGGATGTAAAAAGAAATACATGAGTGGTTATTCTATTATTTATCCTTGATATTAAAGAATTAAAAAAGTAATAATAATAAATCTCTCAGTCTCTGCCTCCACATGGACAGGATATTGTATGTAATGTATGTGTATATATATGATGCTATGGAGTGAGTATGTGTGTGTGTGTGTGTGTGTGTGTGTGTGTGTGTGTGTGTGTGTGGCTGTGGCTGTGGCTGTGTGTGTGTGTGTGTGTGTGTGTGTGTGTGTGTGTGTGTGTGTGTGTGTGTGTGTGTGTGTGTGTGTGTGTGTGTGTGTGTGTGTGTGTTGGTGTGCGTGCACACACATTTAAAACAAATTTTCTGCTGATGTGTTCAGCTGTTTTAACACAGTCAATTGAAACTTGTCATTCTACATATTTTAAGAATTGGATGGAAAGTCTTGATGAATTTTAGTCTTTTTTTTTGTGCAAAACAATAGAAAGAAATATTATAATACATCGTAATAATTTGTGTAGAAATAATTTTATGTCTTTCTTTTTTTTATTGCTGTAGGATAGTTATAGGACAGTTTTCAGTTGGATCAATCAAGAGAATAAATTGTGTAAAAAAAAAAAGAAAGAAAAGGATGATTTGGCAATAGTTCAGTGAATTTTTTGTTGTTTTCAGCATGTCCAAGATGTGCTAGCAGCGGAAACATCTGTTTCAAGGTAAGGTCCGGGTGATTTCTTTTCCTTGTTCCTTAGCTATTTTATTTATCTTTTTATTTACTATACCACTTTATGTCACAGCAGATTTCTCTGCATGAAATTTGGGCTGCTTTTCCCAGGGAGCGCGTTGCCACAAGGTAGTGCCTACCCATTTTTTTTTTTTTTTTTCTGTCTGCATCTGTATTTGTTTGCTTATCAGAGTGGCTTTTTTCTATAGAATTTTGCCAGGGACAACTCTTTTGTTGCTGTAGGTTCTTTTACATGCACTAAATAATGATGTGTAACACACAGGACCTTAGTTTATCATCTCATCTGAAAGACTAGCACCCAGACCACCACTCATGGTCTAATGGATGGGGGGAAAGTTTTTGGCCCAAGGATTTGAACCACTGCATGCTCCACCCAGACTTTTTGCTTTCTAGGCAGGCACAATGTACTCAGTCAGATTATTTTCATTCAGCCAGTAGTAGTATGTACTCAGTCATATTATGTATGTATGTACTCAGTTTATTATTTGCATTCAGTCAGTAGATAGTCATGTATATGTATGTACTCAGTCGATTATTTTCTTTCAGTCAGTAGATAGTCATGTATATGTATGTACTCAGTCAGTAGATAGTCATGTATATATATAATATATTCAGTATATATTGCATTCACCAGTAGATAGTCATGTGTATGTATATGCATTCAGCAGTAGATAGTCATGTATATGTATGTATCAGTCAGTAGATAGTCATGTATTTGTATATATATTCAGTCATATTATTTTCACTCAGCCGGTGCAGATTTATTCAGACATGCGTGCATTTTCAGGTCTGCAGACTCTGAGAAGGGAGAGAAGAAGAAGAGGAAAAAGAAAGCCATGCAGGAGCTCCTAGCTGATGGACAGGACGTGATTCGAACCACACAGACACTGCTGGAACATATCCGTAAGTTGGTTGTACTGGTGGAACACATCCGTAAGTTGTTGTACTGTGAAACAATCCGTAAGTGGCTTTATACTTGGAACAATCCGTAAGTGGCTTTATTACCTGGAACAGATCCGTAAGTGGCTTGGAACAGATCCGTAAGTGGCTTGGAACAGATCCGTAAGTGGGCTTGATACTGGAACAGATCCGTAAGTGGATCGGAACAGATCCGTAAGTGGCTTGGAACAGATCTGTAAGTGGCTTGGAACAGATCTGTAAGTGGCTTGGTAACAGATTCATAAGTGGCTTGGAACAGATCCGTTATGGCTTGGAACAGATCGTAAGTGGCTTTTACTGGAACAGATCCGTAACTGGCTTGGAACAGATCCGTAACTGGCTTGGAACAGATCCGTAAGTGGCTTTATACCTGGAACAGATCGGTAAGTGGCTTTATACCTGGAACTGCTGTTTGGAAAGAGGATGCCATGTCAGACACGCTCTCTGGCTAATTCGTGTGGATGATATGTGGCTTAGAATGTTGATGATATGTGGCTTAGAATGTTGATGATATGTGGGCTTAGAATATTGATGATATGTGGCTTAGAATGTTGATGATATGTGGCTTAGAATGTTGATGATATGTGGCTTAGAATGTTGATGATATGTGGCTTAGAATGTTGATGATATGTGGCTTAGAATGTTGATGATATGTGGCTTAGAATGTTGATGATATGGGCTTAATATTGATGATATGTGCTTAAATGTTGATGATATGTGGACTTAAAATATGTTGATGATTATGTGGACTTAAATTGATGATATGTGGCTAAAACTCATGTTGAAATTTGGCTTAATATTGATGTTGTGACTTATGTGGACTTAAAACTACATGTTGATGGATGTGACTTACATACTTGTGTTGTTTGTGGAGAACTCATGTGATGTTATGCTAATTTATATGGCTAGAATCGTTGACGACATGTGGCTAACACGCACCATTTTGCTTTGATGAAGTAACGTGTATGACCATATTTTTCAGCTTTGCCCTTTGGATGGGAGGAAAACTACACGGCTGATGGTGTACGCTACTATATCAAGTAAGTCGTTTTGTTTTGGTGCCAGTCTTCCTTTCACCTTTCACCCTTTACCTATCTCGTAGTCCTTTGGACCGTGGGGGCACCACTGAAGATTTTGCAACCAGCTTCCTCCACTCCTTGCGGTCCTCTGCTTTCTGTAGCAAATCGTTCCGCCCAAGGCCTGTCCACTCTCTGATGTTGTCTTCCCATCGTTTTCTCTGTCTGTCTCTTCATCTCTCTCCTTAGTACTGTTCCCTGTAGGACAGTCTTGGCCAGTTCAGATGTTCGTGTGATGTGCTCGTACCACTTTAGGTTGTGTTTTTTTTCTCACTGAAGTCAGAAGCTCTTTTTATGGTGTGATGGCGTTTTAAATTTTGGTTTTTACTACCTGAAAATTTGGGCCAAGCTAAAAGCTTTCCTTAGGTAGTGCTAAGGCCAGACAGCCAACACACCAGTATGTGTGTGTCACACTGTGTCAATCATTGACTGTCAGTCAATACTCAGCCCACCAGTATGTGTGTCTGTGTCATAATGTGTCTGTCAAGCAATCAATCATTACTTATGTCAGTCAATAACTCACCCCACCCTCCCTGTCCTTTACAGCCACCTGAACCAGACGACCTCCTGGACGCATCCCCTGACCAACATGGAACACCAGTCCTCCTCCTCCATCCACCCCCCCACCACCACCACCACCACCACCACTGACCGACAACCACCGCCCCCTGCTGTGGAGATGGGAAAGAAATCAGACAAAGGGACGGCGTAAAAACAAACCCAACAAATCTACCTGGAGGGATGGGACTGGTTAGGCCACAGAGCTGAGTGCCTGGCTGGTTCCTGGCTTGTGGGGATAGAGAGGGAGAGAGTAGGGGGGGGAGGGAGGGAGGAGAGAGGGGGGGGGAGAAGAGGAGGAAGAGAGAGAGGAGGGGGGGGGGGGAAGAATAGAGAGAAGAGAGAGAGAGAGAGGGGGGGGGGAAGAAGAGAGAGAGAGAGAGGGGGGGGGAAAGAAGAGAGAGAGAGAGAGGGGGGGAAGAAAGAGAGAGAGAGAGAGGGGGGGGGGGGGGGAGAGGAGAGAAGAGAGTGAGAGAGAGAGGGAGAGAGAGAATCTGATTGAGTGAGTGGGAGAGACAGAGAGAGAGAATGTTGTGCATGTTGAAAGACGGGTTGGGAAAGGTGGATCAAAGAAAAGGATCACTTTTGGGTTTAATGTACGTGTGTGTGTGTATCTATTTGAATAGTTTTTACAGTATGTGTATTTGAAAGTGATTGTTGTCGTTGTGTTATTGAGTGAATGTTTGTTTCCTGACCCCAGCCAAAGAATGGTGAAAAGTGTTGTGAGGCATCATTTTGCAGAGATGACGGTTGTGTTAACGGGTGATGCGAAGTTTCGAAAGATGGGGAGCATTTAACGTCAAATCCCAAGAATTCAACTCTGTCAAAATATCTTATCATGATGATGACGATGATTATAATGTTTTTATCTTCATATTATTAATATCAATCATATGATTATCTTAAGATATAGAATGGTTATGAACTGAGAAAATGGCTCTCTCTCTCTCTGTGCAATGAAAGTATGGATATTTTTTTTTTTTATTATTCCTTAGGCTTGGCTGCATAACAAAAAAGGCCTGTATAACAAAATGTCTGTACCGCCATCATGTGTATTTAACAATCTCCAGTCCCTGGCATCACAAATGAAGTGACAGCCCGCTACAGCCTGAGGTTGGCAGGGCTGTAAACAATAGGATTGGATGGGGGTTGGTTCCTCTGCCCTGTCCAGTTTTCGCTGAGGTACTATGTCTGCTTGTTTGTGTGGTAATCTATGCAGAAAAAGTGACTGGAGGAGAAATGGGTAGGAGTACGAATTATAGTTGTTGTTTTTTCTTCTGTACTGAAGTGTAATTCACAGTTTTTATTTCCTATGTCTTCAAATACACATGAAGTAATACTTTTATGCAAACCCTGTACCTCTTACTGGTGATAGGCTGATGGCTGTCAGCTGATGTTCTCTACAAAGTGCTTCCCCTCTTGCCATCAGCCCATCCATTCAGGTTCTACTTTTTTCCACTTTTCAATGCCAGATCAAGCCTTTTCAATCAAAATAATTGGAAAATAAGCCTGGGTTCAGAATCCTCATTCATTTCCTTTCGAAGAGCACGATACTCCTCTGATGAATCTCTTATAGTTTTTGCACTTGACTTTTGTTGTTAATCGCAACAGCTCTCAGTTCTTCAAAAAGTCCCAGGCACTATGGATGCCCTTCTTTTCATTTTTCTTTCGCACTGAAAGGGTTAAAGGCCTAGTCAAGAGGGGAGCATTTGCCTTGCAAAGCAGCCTCAGGTGACAAACTCACCCTCTCTCTGACTGCTGTTGAAGTAAAATGATAGTCCCTTCCAGAATTTCTGATATCGGGACTGTGGACAGAAGGCCCTAAAGTCAGGAGGTCTGCCTTTTTGGCGCCTTGGGCCTCCCCAAAAATCGTACAATTCTCTTGAAGCAGCAAGAGCATCTCCCGCACATGCAAAGTGCTGGTTTGGAGTCAGGTGTATATTGTGTTACAGATGTCGCCTGCTATACAGCTATGTAGGCACGAAGGCCTTTTATTATTGATGTGAGTATTAGGATGTGTTGGTTTTGAACCTGAAGTTGAAAGTTACTGGAGCCACCAAAACTGTATGAGGTGACAGCCCTGATATGGCTTTCATGGTCGGTAGGGTTATCAACAATATTATGATTATGACTATTGATGTGAAAAACAAATGTGGAGAGGTTCGTAGGTGAACGATTGGAGAAAACTGAGGGGCAGTGGCAATATGAAAGACATGTTTCAGCTTGTAGAGTGAGTTGGGATAGGTAGTGCTTTAAACAGTAACGGCATGTGCTGCAGGTTCAGCAAATTCAGTGTTTAGTTGTAAGAGATAGTGGAGAAGTGTTTGCTTGTGAGACAAAACCCCAACAAACCAACTGATGAAAAAAGACAGAAAAAGATATTTCAATTGCCCTTTATAGTGAGTGCCATGTACAAGAGAGATTCCCCTGAAATATCGCCATGCCTCTTTGTAGAAGAAGACAATGAACTGTAACTAATGCTGAGACTGCGAGTGCCTTTTTCTTGAATGATCATTCTCGTCCTGCATGAGTTGTAGATTGCTCTAGTGCCTGTAGGTAGACTGTGAAGAAATGTGCAGGAGATGTGGGATTGTTTGCTTGCAGAATAATGTGGTCGTGCAGACTTGCAAGTTCTATATATATATATATAAAGTACTTTGGACGCTTTTTTTCATAGTTGTCTCAGTTTTTTGTTTCTTGCTTGTCTCATTTACTCCGTCCATGTTACTCTTCTCTGTCTGTCTGTCTCTTTCTGTCTCTCTGTCTCTCTCTGTCTGTCTGTCTGTCTGTCTGTCTGTCTCTCTCTCTCTTTCTCTTTCTCTCTCTCTTTCTGTCTCTCTATCTGTCTCTGTCTGTCTCTCTTTCTGTCTTCTCTCTCTCTCTCTCTTTCTCTGTTTATCTCAGGGCGTCTGTCTTTTCATGGTATCATGCTAGTCATCCAGTCTCTGGTCTTCCCTGTTGACAGATGGACAGACACACCTGTGACTGACAGGTGGTTTTTTTTGTATTTTTTTTTTAATGGCTCTTCCTGTTTGCATGCTCGTCTTTCATAGTCGATTAGTGTAGAGTCTATGTAAATGACAAAATCTATTTTTAGGCATGCTTGCTTTTTAAAATGTATGATGAAGATATTATATTATATATCTTGTAAGGTTTGTGGCTTGTTGGTGAAAAAAACTTGTTGAATATTCAATGTATGAAAGCGACATGTATGGTTGGGTACTGGAATTTTAGTTTTTAGTACTAGTGTGTGTTATGAAGGTGTACACACATACATAGACAAAGATGCGGGTGCATGCACACGCACGCACACATGCATGCACGCACACACACTCTCACACACACACATTCTCACTCACTCACTCACTCATCTCACTCAGAACATCTTGCGCATATTTTAAAACCCATCCTGCTTTTTGAAAGAGTAAACTATTGTGTGCCAGAGGGAATGGATTGACAAACTATACAAAACTGCATACACAAGTGGACTGGATGTAAAAAAAAAAAAAAGCACTTTAGTGCATATTCCATTATCCTTGAAAGAAAAGAACTTAAAAAGCCTCACTCACTCACTCACTCATATATAGTTGAAGATCCACTCATGTATTTGGTATCAAGGGGAACAACACAGTTCCTGGAATGGTAATGTGGAGAGGAAACTGGAATCTTGCAATGAACGCCATCAACATTTTGAAGATGAACACTAATCTCTGCACAGAATGTCAAACTGTTCATTTTATATATATGACATGTACTGTGGTGCCAGATTTTTTTTTTTTATTTTTTTTTAGAAGGAACTGATACAGGGGACAGGATAGCTTAGTGGTCAGAGCACTCACTTTCCTCAAGCTAATGCGAAGCAGCATTAAGCATGTTTACCATATGGATGGGTGACCGTTTACGTGCCTTGGCTTCAGTACAGTCCCCCAGTTCACCCAGCTGTAAATGGGCACCTGCTGTCTGTAGAGTCAGGGAATGTAAAGCAGCGAGGAAGAGGAGATAGGCACAACCCTTTAGAGAAGTGAGGTCTCTGATGCCTCGCTCCCCTATGATCACATAAGTTATGGGACACCTTTACCTTTACTTTTTTTTGGTACAGTTTGCACAAGTGGGCAATGCTGTGGTGTGACAAATACTGGTTTGAAATGATGCAATGACTCAGGCTGAGGCCTTAGAAAGTACAGGATATCCATTGTTTTGACAGTTTTATTGTCAAAAGAATAAGAAAATATGTGATGGTGTAGTAGTAGTTTGTGTGGAGTGTGTTTGTCTAGAATCATGGGGATCATGCTAATGGTGTTTTTTGTTGGTGGTTTCTACTTTCGTGAGGGAGAGGTAGTAATTGGGACTTGCATGGTTTTTGGTTTGTTTGTTTTTTTAATTGGAATACAGCAAACTGTATAATTTTGAGGAATATCATTGTAGATGTATTTTTTCTGAACAAAAAGTTATTTCTTGCAGACTTGAAGATCACGGGGAAAAGGAGGGATAGAAAAGAATTTGTCTGTACAGATCTCTGCATGTTGAGGCTTCTGTGTCTAGATTTCCTGTTGGGGGTTTTAATGTGTATGTCGTGCATGCGTTTGTGGGTGTCCTCATGCATGCATGTGCTCACGCTTGCATGCATTCCAACATGAGTCTGTGATGTCCCGATGCATGTGGTAGTATGTGTGTATGTGTGTACATGCTTGTACATACATATTTTTTCCAGTCATCTTTCTGAGGTCTGCCGAAAGTGTCAACTTAAGCTACACACACTTAGGCTTTTTAGCATTTTAAGGGTTTTGAGAACAGATCTAGCATATGAATCTCAATACCCCTGTTTTTCAGTAGAGAAGAACTGGCATCTAAAGGAAGGAACCTACCAAGTTTCGGACGATCAGAAAAAAAAAATTATCCATCGTGTGATGTGCTTTACACATACATGAAACTAGCATCCAGGAGTGGAGTCTGCACTGATGTTAACTCCAGAGGAAAAATCCCCTTGAATGGGATTCAAACCCAGGTCGTCAGATTGCGAGCGCAATGTTCTGACCACCAGGCTATCCCATCCCACCCCTCATGACTGAAACAAGACCATTTTTTTCTGTCAGTCTTCCAAACTACGTGCAGTGCCGATAATTATCATGGACTGAACGTTCTTTACTGAGCAGTTTGGGATCCAGTGTCTTGATGGAGAGTCTTATCAGTAGCCTGCATCAGCAGTCTGTTTTCTTCTTCACGTGATGTGAGTGTCATGGAAGAACAGAGGCATTGGCTGAATGAAGTGGCAGGAGATATTTGTGACAGTTACATGCGAAAATCATGGATAAGGGTCAAAATTCAGAAAATGAGATTGAAATGTAATGTAAAAGAAAAGATCATTCTGAACAAGACACAAAAACCAGATTTCAGTTATCTTTATCACTTTTCTAGATACGCGTGTTTGAGTCTCCAGGTGATCATTGACCCTGTTTAATTAAACTGACAAAAAAACCAGTTAAAGTTTGGCAAAACTCAAATAGCTCTCACTTTTTTTCCAACCGGAAAATATTAAAATAAAATGCTTTCACGTCATATTTGTTAAGAATACTTGGGAATTTAGCAGAAAAAAAACATTGTACAATGTAAATCTATTTAAAACTCAAAATAAATATTTTAGCCTGAGTCGCTTTACCGGCTCACAGCACAAAACTCCAGCTGACGACTTATCTATGATTTTCGTGTGCAGCATCACATTTATCCTGTGACTGAGATACGTCTGGCATATAAAGCCTGTTCAGTGTTGGTATTGCCGGAATGTCCCACACAATGGTTCAGAAACTGAGCACCCCGTGATGAAAATCAAAAGTTTAGGGAACTTCAGTGGCGGATATTGCGTATAAAATCATTGATTATCTTCCAGTTAGAATAAGTCTGGTTGAATGTTTATGAGCATTCTGGAGAGAGCGTGTGGCTTCTAATTTCTGCAGTATTTTTGCCAGAATAGTGTCTGTGTTTCTGTTTCCTTTCTCCATCACGAAATGTACACCATTCTGATTCACAAGCCCCACATGGTTTAAAAAAAAAAAAAAAAAAGTGCATGTTTAGTGTGTACAGTGAGAGAAAGTCAAAGATTTGATAAATAAACAGTTACAAAGGGGAATTTATAGTCCGATTTGGAGAGACTCAAGAATACTGTATTAGAAATTTAAGGTTGCACATTACAGTCTTGTAACATGTATTAATGAATACAGATTAAAGAATGATACACATATGAGTGTATTGCTTTTATTGTTTAAATAATCAAAGAGGTATGTTTTCGTAAGTGATTGTGAAACCGCTTGGGGCATAATAGTTTTTGTTTGCTGAACAGTTGGGTTTTTTTTTTCTGTATGCATAAGTTGAAACTTCCATTTTAATGAAAAAGTTTGAATGTGCTTCCACGTGTATTGTGTGTGTGTGTGTGTGTGTGTGTGTGTGTGTGTGTGGTGTGTGTGTGGTGCACACTTTTTTTAAAAAAACAATCATTTCAGAACTGTTTGGGGTCACTCCATTCTGGCCATATGTTTTTGGATTTTTGTCAAATGTTTCTCGTCCCCTAAAAGATCTGGTTTTCCAAATATTTTTTAACTTACTAGACATGAAACTTAGATTTTAATATTGGTTTTAAGTATGGAGATGAATCACTTGTTTTTTTGGTTGTGTTTTTTTGTCTTTTGGCATGCCAGTGAGTATTGTGGTTCTGTTTAACTGAAAACTGATTTATTAAAGGGTCATTTGCATATTCATGTGGGTTATGTGTATGTGTAGTGGACTTGTTATTTCTTGAGGGGGCAGGTAGAGGGTTTGTTTAAACTTGGGGTTTTTGTGTTGGTATTTTTTCTTTAGTCAGTTTTTGTTTTTCTGATATTTCAGGTTTTTGTTTTGCTTTGGTCTTTTTTTTATCCTCCATTTTTTTCTGATGGTTTTAATCATCTGAGCTAATTTTTCCCTGGTAGATATCTGAAATAAATCCAAGTATTGACATCTTGTGTGATTGTTCTGTCTATTTACTTGTTTATTCATTTTTACAAATGCATTTATTTGCAAACAACCAGAATTGAAGGTTGTCTGTATTGAGAAACTGGTTGATATAAGTCTAAACCATCTGTCTTTTTATTTGATTTGTTTGTCAATGTAAATGAACCTTCTGGGTTTGTTTTACTTCATGCCTGTGTGTATGTACATTTGTTTTTTTGTTTTTTTAAAGCTATTATTTGAGATTGTTTTTGAAATGTAGGTTTGTCATTTTTGTGCGCTTATACTGCATGGTATTATTACCTTGTTGTGATAATAATGGCTGTGTTAGTCATCCCCCCTCCACTTTTCTGTTGCAATAGTGTTTATCTATGTGAATCTCATTCATAATGTGAGGTGTGTTGGGTTTATTTACCAAAGTTTTAGCAGTCAAGCAATATTTAAACCACAGTTGCTGTATTTGTTGTTGTTGTTTCGTTTGTTTTGTTTTCAACAGTATTGAATAGCATGGTTGTGGCTCATGTCTGTTTTAAAGTTTCTAAATTTGTTGTGAATTATGAATTCTTTTTGAGCTGGTTGATTAATTGCTTTAATGATATTGTCTCATTTTTCTTTTTCTGATCACTCAGTATCATTTTTATTTATTTTATTTTCAGAGTGTGAATGGTAAATGATGAAGTGTCAAGAAAAATAGTTTGAAGCAGTATTGTGGTTTTTCTTTATGGCTGTCGCGTCAGCTCCGTCAGAAAGTTTTTTCTTCGCTAGAATGTAGCCAAAAATACAGTTATCAACCAGTGTATTGTTGAATAATCAGGTTTAAAACAAAATATATAGTTCATAATGTATCCAGTATTTGTGTATTTGTTGTGGTCATTATAAGTCCAAATTCTAAGTCAGTTTAATAGTGCAAGGCTATTGTGTAATTATTATGCTCATTAAAAATTCGTAGTTTATTCATTATTGTTGGTTGCCTTTTTTTTCTTTTTTTTAATATGTATATCAAAGCTTGAAGCCTAAGTATTAAATGTAAAATGTTACAAGTCGAAGGTTAGTCTTGGGGGTAGCTTTAATTCTTCTTGTTATTATTTATTTTGTGGGGGGTTTTGAGTTTAAAAAAAAAAGTTTTTCATATTTTGCATGTGCTTTAATTTAAACTGTCCCTTTGAAAATGTTGAATTTGGGTATTTATATGCATTTATTCTCATGTGTATATTGCATGCAAATACAGATGCATGTTTGTATGTACACCCCATATACACAGGCATGTTCTTTTACACTTATACATGCACACATACACACGCGCTCACACACTCACACACACACACACACACACACACACACACACACACACACACACACACACACACTCACACACACACACACATACACACACACACATACACACACTCACACACACACATACACACACACACACACACACACACACACACACACACACACACACACACTTATGCGTACATATTATCGTCTACTATCACATTAAATAAACAGATGTAGAATTGAAGACACACACACACACATACACATACATATACACACACACACACTGACTGACTGAGATAAAATACCTGTACTATCTGCATGATTGATCCTAAAGGTAGTTTGGTTTCATGCTGTTTTCACCTTTTAGTCCTGAACTGCCTGGAATCTCAACAGTCAGTCCATCAGTTATGCACTGGATTCTGATTTTTGTTTGTAATGTTGGTGTGTTAAGTTCACAGGGAAAAGTTGCAATAGATTGCATTCCATCCTCCAACGTATGGATGCAACGTTTTGATTCCAGTTTTTTGCCATGGTGGTTAATTTTGTCGGGTGTTGCTTTCTTTCTGTCGGTTACTTTCTGAAACATTTCATTTTTCTTAATCTGTCATTTCTGCAATGCTTTTCAGTTTTCATTTCACTTACTGCTTCCCTCTGTTTTTACCCCCCCCCCCTTTTCTTTCCTACCATTTTGTGTTTCTGTCTCTTCCCAATCCTGTTTATTGAATTTCACTTCTCCAAAGTTATGTTCAGTGCTAAGATCTGATGCTTTTCTTGTACATCCTCGTCATTCTGTTTTATTCTTATTCTATTTTATTTCCTTTTATTTTGTTGTATTTCATTTTTAATACTCTGTTTTACTTGACTCTTTATCTTTTATTTTTTTTTAAATCTGAAATTCTTTTCAGCGTTTATTTCATTATGTTTTATTCTATTTGGTTTTATTTTATTCTATCTATTTTTCTTCTTTCATTTTGTTGTATTCGTATGATATCTACGTTTATTTGACTTGGATCTTATTTCTTCTTTTTTTTCTTGATAATTATATGTTCAGTTCTTAATTTTTTTAATTAGGTAGAATTATTTGTTTTCATGTATGGTTATCAATTTTGTTCATTGTTTATTTTATCTCTTTTTATTTATTTATTTTTTTTTTATCCCTTCCTGCCTTTCATTTTTTTTTCTTGGTCCATCTCTCTCTCTTTTTTTTTTTATTTGTTTGGTTTCATTTTCTACTTTTGTAAGAAAAAAAAAAAGGAAAAAAAGATTTAAGCGAAGATGTGAACTAAAGGATGCCTGAGGGCTTTGAAAAATACAGTTGATATGGAAAGTCTGAATTGTTGTGGAGTGTAATTCTATGCATAAGCTGGGATATTCTTTTTTTTAAGGGCTTTGCACACATCATGTCTAATCTTATATGGTGTTTATTGTTAGACTCCATTTATGTCTTGACATATGTGACGCTTCACCACGAAATGAGTCGCTTTGCACCTGACCCACGTTTCTGCTAGGAGCCATTTCAAGCAGGTGGGGGTCAAGTTGTTCATTTGGAGAATTTGATTGATTGATAAACTATGGCCATGATTCTACCTTGTGATGATGTATCAAGGCATAAATTTACTTCTCTTTTCTTAAAAAAACGCATTTTTAAACACCCAATCCCTCATTCTGACCACCCGTCAGTTTCTCTCAATTTCTGCAGTCTCTCATTTCAATTTGCAATAACTTTTCATAGAATTTTCTTATTTCTACCAATCCGTTTTCTGTATTGAACAGCCTTTTAA
>CM060326.1:6012033-6024533 GCA_030674155.1 Stramonita haemastoma | reverse complement strand
TGTATTTATTTTCTTACATGAAAGACACCCAAACTGTATTTATTTTCTTACCTGAAAGACACGCAACCTGTATTTATTTTCTTACCTGTATTTATTTTCTTACCTGAAAGACATAGTCTACAACCTGTATTTATTTTCTTACCTGAAAGAATGCAACCTGTATTTATTTTCTTACCTGAAAGACACGCAACCTGTATTTATTTTCTTACCTGAAAGACACAACCTGTATTTATTTTCTTACCTGAAAGAATGCAACCTGTATTTATTTTCTTACCTGAAAGAATGCAACCTGTTTTCTTATCTGAAAGACACGCAACCTGTATTTATTTTCTTACCTGAAAGACATACAACCTGTATTTATTTCTTACTTGAAAAGCATACAGCCTGAATTTATTTTCTTACCTGAAAAACATGGTACCGGTATTTATTTTCTTACCTGAAAGACTTGGGACCTCTGGGCTTTGATGAAAGCAGGGTTAGCTCACTGTTACACCCATATGCTGAAATAAAACACATACACAGGACCCATGTGCTGAAGTAAAACACATACACAGGACCCATGTGCTGAAATAAAACACATACACAGGACCCATGTGCTGAAGTAAAACACACAGCACATTCATGGGTTGAACAAATACAAACACAGAACAAAAACCCTACCCAAAACATACCCCATGTGCTTGATAAAACGGATACACAACAACCCAAATGTGATGAAAGAAAATACGCTTATGTGCTGAAATAAAGCACGCATACACCACACTCATGTGCTGAAATAAAGCACACATACATCACACTCATGTGCTGAATTAAAGCACACATACATCACACTCATGTGCTGAAATAAAGCACACATACATCACACTCTTGTGCTGAAATAAAGCACACATACATCATACTCATCCGTGCCGAAATAAAGCACACATATACAACACACTAAATGGACAGACAGAGCAGAGAGAGAGATAGAAAGAGAGAGAGAGAGAGAGAGAGAGAGGAGAGAGAGAGAGAGAGAGAGAGAGAGAGAGAGAAGAGAGAGACAGAGACAGACAGACAGACAGACAGACAGACAGACAGACGGAGACAGAGAGAGAGAGAGACAGAGAGAGAGAGAGACAGAGAGAAAGAGCGAGACAGAGAAAAAGACAAGAGAGAAGACAGACAGAGACAGAGAGACACAGACACAGACACAGACAGACAGACAGACAGACAAACAAAACAGACAGACAATAGAGAGAGGCAGAGAGAGAGAGAAAGGGAGAGAGACAGAGACGAGAGAGAGATAGAAAGGCAGAGCAGACAAATAGAGAGAGGCAAGAGAGAGAGAGAGAGAGAAGAAGAGAGAGAGAAGAGAGAGAGAAGAAGAAGATGAGAGAGAGAGAGAAGAAGAGGAGAGAGAAGAGCAGAGAGAAGAGAGACAGACAGGAGCAAAGAAAGACAGAACAGGTAGGACAGAGCAACAGACAGATCAGACAGAAGTGGCATGATCAGTAGAGAGACAGAAGGTAAGACAGACAAGAACAGGAGAGACAAGACAGGGTCAAATGGTAAATGACTAGAAATTTCATTGCTGGTTCGAGGGTATGATGAGCTTATAGCTTGTTGTTTCTCTGTGTAAGTGTGCATATAGTATGATAACAGACTTTACAAAAATTTAAAAGTTGTGTTTAAACCAAAAAAAATGGTGGAAAACTTCTAACCAGAACAGGCATGGATCCACGTCTACACCGATGGATCAGCTACAGATGCTGTTTTCAATGGAGGAGCAGGAGTACTGATCAAGTACCCATCTGGAGAAGTAGAAACAACAAACATCCCAACAGGAACACACTGCACCAGCTACCGTGCAGAAACTCAAGCCCTCAAACAAGTTGCCGCCATGGTCAAACACTCAAATGATGAAAGTTAGCAAGTGTTTTTTTTCACTGATGCCCTGTCAGTCCTACAAGCCCTGTCTGCAGACAAAGAAACAGAAATCCAACAGGAACTACAGCCCCTTACAAAAAAACACACCATGTAACGCTGCAATGGATCCCTCCCTGCCCACTGTGGCATACCTGGCAATGAACAGGCTGATGAACTTGCAAAACAGGGGGCACAGAAAGAACAGTATGAAAGCAGCCTCATCTTCTATGAAAAGAAGACAATCATCAAATCTATGGCCCGACCTAGATTAGAAAAGGACGACTATCACCTTATCAAAAGAGAAGAACAAGTCATAATTCTAAGACTCCGCACTGGGCACAACAGACTAAACCACCACAATCATGTCCACAAATCTGAAACTTGCTCCTTCTCCCCTGTGAAATGAGAACTTATTTGTTTGATTGATGTTTGGTATAAAACAAATGTATACATTAACGATTACATAGATATATTATAAACCATAAGATTAACACGAAGAAGTAGTGGTGAAAGGAACAGATAAACAAACAGATAAACTAGCAACCAGCTACCTAACCAAACATCCTTGAATGAGACTATAAACCAAGGCCCCGTGTGCGAACGCACGCAGAACATCTTGCGCACACATTAAATCCTGTTCCGCTTTTCGTAAGAGTAGGCCATTGTGTGCCGGTGGGAACAGACAACAAGATTGACAAAACTGCATACACACAGGGAGTGGATCTTAAAAAAGCACAGGAGTGTTTATTCCATTATCCTCGATACAAAAGAATAAATAAATAAATGAATGAATAAATAAATAAAGAAATAAATAAATACAGGCATAAATTTCCAGGGATCATCCGATCACTCTACCTGATCCTGGCATCAAACTGAAATTTACAAGTCACATTGTAAATACAAACATAAATTACAACAAACTGCTGAATAAACACCCTCCCCTAAAATCTAATGAGAATTAGGTTACATGAAGGAGAAATCCTAGATTGGGGCGGTTCATATTGAAAATAGGTTACGGGGTCGACACAGAAGAAAATAAGTCAGCGAAGTCAAGTCTTATGGGATTCAAACCAGTGACCTTCCAGTCTGAAATCTAAGGCGTTAACCACTGCACCATGGTGGCTGGTTCTGTTTCCTTACTTTGTATTCTACCAAAACCCCTCTGAAAAAAAAAATACATAAACACATCTGATTTACAAGGGGGAAATTTATTTAACTTTTTCACCAATTCCTAGCTGATTTCTGACCTGAGCATTCTCATTGTCAAGAATGTGGGACTCCTGGCTCTTGGCAATACATCAATCTAAACTTGCTATGTTCAAGCCAGGCTGCCCTCTTCGGGAATGTGGTGTCGCCACAAGTCCAGCGCCACGCATGTCAAAGATGCTAGTCGAGTGTGTATGCATACAGTACAGCACTCTCTTGGTGCCGTGGGGGTCTGTTACTGTGCAAAAGTCATGTAGTACGGGACTGAAACGGGCTGTATTTGTCACATCTTTTCGAAAAAAAACGTGTCATTTTTGAAAAAGGGGGGGGGGGGGGGGGGGGGTATGCGCGCACGCATGCACGTCCTCCTGTTTGTGTGTGCATTTTCTTGGGTATGTGCACGTGGGGGCAGCCCTGCACTTTGCTGTGGTGCATCAGATTATTGTATATTGTCTTTATCATTATGTGTACTGCTACATTTTATTGCCTACAGTGTGCTAGCTTTCGTTCTGACAAACTTGCTATATTCAAGCCAGGCTACCCTCTTTGGGGGTGTGATGTCACCACAAGTCGAGGGCGATGCATTTCAAAGATGGTAGTAGAGTGTGTATGGATACAGCAAAACACTCTTTTGAATTCCATTCAATTAAAATACTTCATTATCTCAAAAACAGAGAAAATCCGGCAGGTTACAAGCCATGCATAAAAACAGTAAACATGTCAAAATAATATCAAGGATATAAATTATATTGTAGGCCTACTACGCAGGTTCTGAAGGTCAACATAATGCAAACCAGGTGGATCGGTGGTCTAGAGGTAAGCACCTGTCTAGAAAGCGAGAAAAGTCCGGTCAAAGTGTGCGGTGGTTCGAATCCCTTTGGGCCCCAAACTTTTCTGCCATCTATTAGACCATGAGTGGTGGTCTGGGTGCTAGTCTTTTGCATAAGACGATAAACGATGTGTTACACATCATTATTTAGCGCACGTAAAAGAACCCACGGCAGTAAAAGGGTTGTCCCTGGCAAAATTCTGTAGAAAAAAAGCCACTGCACTCTGGTAGGGAAACAATACAGTTGCAGACAGGAAAAAGAAAAAGAAATGGGTGTCGCTGCACTTGTGGCAGCCACTCTCCCGGGGAGAGCAGCCCGAATTTCACGCTAAGAAATCTGCTGTCACATAAAGTGGTATAAATAAATAAATAGATTAAAAAAAAAAAAAAGAACCCGTCACAACAACGTCCACAAATCTAAAACTGCATGTGCTGTTTTCCTTGATTTGTAAAAGGCCTTTGACCTTGTTGATCCATTCATAGCCTACTTAGCTAAAAGAACATGGTATGTGTAAGGTTATGATGGCTTAATTATAGCTGTATATTTGGAGGATATAGAAGAGACAATCTCACATACTCACAGACGCCATTTTGGTGATTACAGCAGTGTCTTATTACCATAAAACAGTACAAGAATTCAATTCATGACACATCTCCCCTCTAAAGTTACAGAAATGACTTGCATTTAAACATGCTATTTTTTTCTTCTTTTGATCAATGATAATAAAAACATGAAACAATGAATTTCCAGCAAAGCGTCTATGTCAAACTCTCGGTTTGCAATGACCAATGATTCTTTCAGCAAAGCGTTCTTGTTAAAATTGACAAATACATATTCATAGTAATAATACATATGAAAATACATTGAAAGAAAACCATCCTTGAAATATCCTACTCACGTGTCCTATAATGGTAACCAAGCTACACGGTTACTTAATGAACAAGTGATACAGCCTAACTACACAACTGCTCACTTGTACAGGCCATGGGTCATTTTCATTCATGTTTCCTACAGAGCAGTCTGCTGCTCTCTTCATGACTAGAACACAATCATTCTGCCAAATAAACCACCAAACTACACTGTTGCTTAGAGGCAGCTAACTCAACCAAAAGAGCAACCTAGCTACACGTTGCCTTTTGGAGACAGGCCATGCACAACACAACAGGTACTAATCCTGAAATCTTGTTGGTCGCTTGACTTGTCTGCCACTGCGGGTGAAGATTTGCCCTGGAGGTTGAGGTGGTGAAGACTGCCTTGGTGTGGATGGGTTGTCTTCGCAAGGCTCCTGCTCAACCGTTGGGGACTGAGATGACAGTGGAGACGGTCCAGGTGCTGCACTGACTGAAGGGGGTGGTGAAGGTGTAGCCCCTACAGCCGTACCCTGAGGTGGACTTGTGCTGGAGGCTTCACCAGGCTCTTTCTGCAGCCTGATGTGGCGACGATTTCGTCGCAGCTCACTTCCTTCCGGTGTCTTGAGAAGATAGGAACGTTGAGCACATGGCTCCACCACCACTGCCGGTTGTTTCCACCCTTTTTCTCCATCCAATTTCACGATGACTGGATCACCAGGGAGGAGAGCAGAGAGTGGCTGGACACCATGACGTCGGTCAAAGTTCACTTTCTGCTGGCTTTTGTAGGCAGTGTCTCTCCTCTGCAGTGTTCTGCGGGGAACCTCCCGGGGAGACAATGTGTGGGGGTGCACTGGTAGAGTTGTGCGAAGCTTTCTTCCTAATGCCAGCTCAGCTGGGCTGTATCCCAGCTCAGGAATAGGGGTAGCTCTGTACGCCAGCAGAGCTCTGAAGACGTCGTCCTGTTTCAGGAGCTTCTTGGCTGTCTGAACTGCTTTCTCAGCAGCACCATTAGCCTGTGGGTAGTGAGGGCTTGTTGTGACATGGTGAAAATTCCAGTCAGCAGCAAATGTTTTAAATTCAGATGCTGTGAACTGGGTCCCATTGTCAGAAATCACTGTTTCTGGAATACCATGATGGGAAAACCAATTCTTCATTTTGGATATGACTGTCTTTGATGAGATGTTCGGAAGGTGGGCAATGTCGAGGTATCTGGAATAGTAGTCGACTGCAACCAAGAAGTGGGTGTTCTTGGTCTCACAGATGTCGACACCAATCCGTTGAAATGGTCTCTCTGGAAGATGAGAAGCAAGAAGCGGTTCTTTTCTCTGTGAGGGTTGCTTCTCCTGGCAGAACCGACAACGTGTAACATGGTCTTTTATGTCCTGGCTTATGTGGGGCCACCAAACGGAGTGTTGTGCTCGTTCTCTGCACTTGTGGATCCCCATGTGGCCCTCATGGATCCTTTCCAGCACGCCTTGCTGCAACGAGAGGGGGATGACAATCCTGTCTCCATTGATGAGGATTCCCTGCCAGACACTAAGTTGTCCTCGTATTGCAAAAAGGTGTCGAGCTCCGAGTTTGACATCCTCCTTGTATCGAGGCCAGCCAGTTTGGGTGTACTCCAGTGCTATTTGTAAACTGGTATCCTTCTCTGTTTCCTTCCGCACCTTCTCTAGGTAGGCATCAGAAGCTGGCCATGCCACTGTGAGGGTGTCCACATGCTCTGTTATTTCATTCAGCATGGCTCCTTCTCCCTGTGAACTGAGTGGACTCCTTGATAAGGTGTCGGCCACAAACATGTTCTTGCTCTGCGTGTAGTGGGCAACAACGTTGAAGCGAGCAAGGCGCATCAGCATGCGTTGGCATCGGAGAGGAGTGTCCGATAAATCCTTTGTGTTCACCAGGGGAACTAGAGGCTTGTGGTCAGTTTCTAATGCAAACGTTGGCAATCCAACCAGATACCGGTCAAATCTCTCACATGACCATACTGCAGCCAGGCATTCTTTCTCTATCTGGGCATACTTCTTTTCTGTTGCTGTCAGCGTTCTTGAACAGTAGGCCACTGGTCGCTGGGTGCCATCTCCCTGGTCCTGGAGGAGCACTCCTCCCATGCCGTAGCTGCTGGCATCAGAACTGACAGTTGTTGGCTTTGACGGATCATAAAACGCAAGGGTTGGCGCAGTCGTTATCAGGTCCTTGATCCGTTTAAGCGCATCAGCTTGTGGTGGACCCCACACCCAAGCTTTGTCCTTTTCCAGGAGTTGCGTCAGAGGATGCATTGTTGTAGACAGATTGGGGAGGTGACGTCCTAGGAAATTGACCATCCCCATGAATCGCCTCAGCTCCGTGACATTTGTTGGGTCTGGCATTCCAACAACAGCGTCCGTTTTAGAAGGGTCTATGCGGATTCCATCTCCAATGATGAGGTAACCCAGGAACTCTATCTCCTCTTTGATGAACTCACATTTTTGGCGGTTCAATTTCAGTCCAACGCTTCTCAGTTTCTTCTCTGCAGATTCCAAGTGACTGCTGTGACTCTCTCTGTCTTCACTGAAGACGAGGATGTCATCGAAGAAACACACTGTGTTGGGCTGGTCATTCAAGAGTTGCTCTACTGTGCGTTGGAAGATTTCTGGGGCTGATGTGATCCCCTGAGGCAGACGATTGTAGATGTACCTCCCGAATGGCGTAATGAAGGTGGTCAGTTTCCTGGATTCCTCGTCCAAGGGTAGTTGAAAAAACCCTGATGTTGCATCCAACTTGCTGAAGACTGTGGCATTTTTCAGCTTGTGGAGGATATCCTCTATTGTAGGTAGGACATATCTCTCCCTCTTGACAGCTTTGTTTAGCTGCTTGAAGTCTGTACAGATTCTGACAGACCCATCCTTTTTCAGTACAGGAACCATCCCTGCACACCAGTCTGTTGGTTCCTGGATGCTCTGAATGATTCCAGCGTCTTCCATTCTCTGCAGCTCCTCTTTTACCTTCTGCATGAGAGGAATAGGCACGCGTCTGGCAGCAGTGATGGCGTATGGTCTGTGTCCCTCCTTCATCGTGATGTGCACAGGATTGCATTGAACTGGTTCTTTGTTCAGCTGTGCATACAGGGGGTCTTCTGGATCAATGGAGTCCAAACGCTGGACCAGTTCCAGATGTGTAGCAGCCTCTCTACTGAGTAAGTTGTCGGTGTCCATGTTGACGACAAAGCATCTCATGTTGTAGGATTTGCTGCGCCGTTGAATAGTGGCTGAAAACTCTCCTTCATTTGTAATGATTCCCCCTGGGCCACGAAGAATGGTCGTAGATTTCTTCAGTTTGGGCTTTGGGCTCAGGGAGTTGTAGGTGGCCTTGGAGATGACAGAGACATCTGCTCCTGTGTCGATCTTGAAAGTGGCAGCTTGGCCACATAAGTCCAGTGTCACTCTCCAGGGACCCTCTGAGGATGATGTTTCGCCAATCTGCTGAATAGATCCTAAGCTATATGTTTCTTGACTCATGTCAATTCCTGCACTGTTGCTGATGCCGTGGACGTCTCTGGATCTGCAAACTGATGAGAAATGATTTAATTTTTGGCATTTTCTACATCGTTTGCCCTTCGCAGGACATCTGTCCGGTCATGTTGGTGTCCGCATTTTCCACACTGTTGCTGTCTCGTTGTGTGGTGGCTGTCTTTCTGTCCAACATCACGTGCTCCTCGTCCGCGTGAGTGCCGTGGGAATGGATGCCCCCTCACTGCTTCGACTGCTTTGCTGCGCTGGTCTTGCAGTTGGGCCTTTACCAGCTCATAATGTCGGGCTGTGTCGACTGCTGTCTGTAGGGTCAGGTCTGCTTCCAGCTGGAGCTTCTGTGAGACTTCAGTGTCAAGCAAGCCAATGACAAGTCTGTCTCGGATGTCTTCCTCTTCTTTGGTGCCAAAATTGCATGTCGCAGCCAGATCATGCAACACTCTGAGGAACTGCTCCACAGATTCCCCAGGCTGCTGCTGCCGACTATAAAATTTGGCCCTCTCATGGATGACGTTGCGTTTGGGGATAAAATGTGCGTCAAATTTCCCCAAAACAATATCAAAATTTTCTCTTGGGTCCAGCTCATCATCACCATGTGGCTGGAACGTAAATGAAGAAAATATCTTGTCAGCCTCCCTGCCCATAGCATAAATAAGACAGCTGACCTGTACATCGCCCGCCTCTGCTTTCAGCTTGGTGGCAGTACGGTACCTTACAAAACGTTCTCTCCACTCTGGCCACATGGTTGGTCTGGAGAAATCAAAATTCTCTGGTGGGCTAAATTTTGCCATGTCCGTCAAAATATATTGATAACTTGTTAGAAGAAGTTGTTAGAAGACTTCTGACACCATGTAACGGTTATGATGGCTTAATTATAGCTGTATATTTGGAGGATATAGAAGAGACAATCTCACATACTCACAGACGCCATTTTGGTGATTACAGCAGTGTCTTATTACCATAAAACAGTACAAGAATTCAATTCATGACACAGTATGTACTTTGTGATGGAATACCCCGTACTGAAGATTTAGTCAAAATTTTACATTAAGCTCCCCAAGGTGCTCTCTTAGGACCTTTCCTCTTTTGCATCTACTCTAAATCAACTAGCACCGCAGAATGGACATCATGCACCCACTCCGAACAGGAAAATCGGCAGCGTAACGCATTTTCGCTCATAGGGATGCTAACGGAGAATAATAGTTGCTGTCTGAGCGTTCGACGACGATGACGACGACGACAAAGAAGAAGAAGAAGAAGAAAAAGAAGAAGAAGAAGAAGAAGAAGAAGAAGAAGAAGTGCAAATTGTTACAATAACTGCCATCAAATTTTCACCAATCAAAGACAAACTTCTGATACTAACAAGGCAAAGACAACCACAGTCTTCAGTGTCTCTGTGCAGTATTACACACTGCAGAACTTGGGGTTGCTAAGACCTTGAGTGGATGATGAGAATTCCCTGTGATAGTTGGCCTGGCCTATTAGACATCTGTTCTACTGTCAATTGCCTACGGATTGTGGTAGTAAGTACAACAAACTGGGTCCTTTGGTTACATCAAATCAAATCTGTGTTTTTTGTTCTCACACACAACCATGGCAAAAGTAATCAACAAACCTCTATCTCCCTTGAATTGAATATGCATTCTCGCAGGCATGCGCGCACGCACGCGTGCGCGCGCGCGCACACACACACACACACATTAAAAACAACAACAACAGATGGATAGTTTGAAAATAAAAAACGCAATCACTCTATAACCAATGTTCGATCTGGGAAGTAAACTTTGACACACAGCTGTCCAGTCCATGCCTTTGGTTGCAGAGGAGCAGCATCGACCTTCACCTTTCTCCCCCCCCCCCCTTCTGTACTGGATGACTGATGTGTTGTAGGCTAGCTTGACTAAACGATGATTTTGTGTGTTGTGTGGTAGTGATTTAGTTGATGATTCTGGAAAACATGTTTTCAGTGGGTTTGATATAATAATATGAGCAGTTTGATGAAATGTTCTTGGCTTTTGTCATCGTGGCTGGATATCACTGTGTCTCTTCTGCTCATTGTGGTGTCTGTGGTTTTTTCTTTTTACTTGTGATTGACTGTATTGTGAAAGTGCTGCAGGTAGGCCTAATATGAGTAGCCTGATTTCTTCACACACACACACACACACACACACACTCGCGCACGCACACACACACACACACACACACACACACACTCTCTCTCTCTCTCTCTCTCTCTCTCTCTCTCTCTCTCTCTCTCTCACACACACACACACACACACACACACACACGGGACACATACTATGCCTACTTGGCAGGCACACAAATGCTCACGAGTATGCACACACTCACGCACACACACACACACACACACACACACACACACACACACACACACACATACACACGCAGGCACCCACATGTACATGTGTGGATGCATGCACCTATTAAATGTAGCCTACAGACATCATGAAATAAATATCTGATTCCTACCAAAGGGCAGGGCGTGGTACAGGTGTAGGTTAGGCCCCTATGTGTGTGTCTATCTCTCTATCTCTCTATCCATCCATCCACCCATCCATCCATTCATCCATCAATCCATTAGTCTGGCGATCGTGGGGACACACCCCTGAAGACTTGATAACCAGTTCCCTCCATTCCTCTGTCTGTTCTGCCTTTCTCAGGGTTTTTGTTGAGTTGTCGAGTCAGTGTGTATGTTGTAGCCTATAGGCTAGGCCCTAGCCTAGGCCATAACCAAAAGATGACATCGCGCTAGGCTAGGCTTTTTAGGGCCAGTAGGCTAAATAAATCTTTTCCCCCTTTTATCCAATTGTATGATTTATGTCACATGTATAACTTTTGACAGATGGTGGTGGATTGATGTTTTCAGTTGTTTATTTATCTAGTTTTCTTGTTTGCTCTTTACCTATTAACACTTTTCTATTCTTCCATTATCAAAATATTTTTTTTGTGACTTCAGATTTTTGTCTTCTGATTGAGTGCATTTTATTACCTTATCATATATAGTGTCCTTATTCTTGTGTGTTGTTTGGTACTGCGTAAAGCTTTATTGTTTAGTATCTTTTCAACTTGATGTATCCCTGAAAAGGGCGGGGACTGGATGTAAAAAAGCACATGAGTGCTTATCTATTATCCTCGAATAAAAGACTATGCCTTGCCTTTGCCTTGCCTTGCCTTGCCTCCTCTCTTTTGGCTGGAACAAGGGGCAGCCACAGAGATAAATTAACAGGTTCCTTATATAACTCTGTGAGTGCAGTCTGCTTACTTGGCCTTGGCCTTGGTCTGAGCACTGAAAGTTCGGTGCCGACAGCAACGGACACACACACACACACACACACACACACACACACACACACACACACACACACACACACACACACACACGCACACACCACCACCACCACCCACCACCACACCACACGCACACCCCCTCATACACATTTTGAAGGGCTGGCTATAGGCTGGACATCATGGATGCTTGCAACCCCCCACCCCCACCCCCTTCTACACAGGCACATGAATGTAGCTTTTAAAAATATCTGTGATGGTCATCGTCATATCTATCAACATAGAAAACCCCACCTTGTATTGTAGTTCATGTTTATGAGGCTACTGCAATTAATTTACAAAAAACAGCATTTTTCTTCATTTATGAACAGAAGTTTCTTTCTAGCGTCACAGTGTGCACTTTACAGTATTTAATTAATTGATGTTCCACTGGACACTATTTTTAACTTCTTGAGAGAATCTGGCTTTTCCTGTCTGATATGAGTGAAAGTAGTATAGTCGGTCACTAAGAGCAAAGAACAAAGTTGTTTTAAGGGATCTGGTTTTGGTTTTATGGTATTTTATGTGTGATCATGTGGTTTTTCCCACAACGCTGTGCCCATCCTGGGCTGACCCTTATGGTTCACCAGGGTGTGGATACAAGGTAGGATAGTACTTAAAGTTGGTTTTATACCCCGTTTTAATCTATATACAGCTAGCTGCACAGTTTTAATCTGAGTTTTAAATTTTAAGTGGCAACGGCTGGGTATGGCCTGTGTGGTCGTGGGGCTATAATCAACATAATTGGATTGGATTGGATTGAATTAATTAGTCCTGCATAATAAATAAGCGCTCGTGTGCTTAAAAATTTTTTTTTTTTACATCCAGTCCCTGCCCTTATCAGGGATAAGATCAA
>CM060326.1:5999533-6009533 GCA_030674155.1 Stramonita haemastoma | reverse complement strand
GAAGCCCCAAAGCTAGGTAGCTTTTTTTTTTTTGGTTGTTATGGCCGATGTTGACATCGTTTCCGGTATTCGGATGGCGGAAAGACGCAGTGCTGCCTCGTGAGAAATGCTCAGTAAAATTGACATGATGGTAAATTTTAATTCTTTGCTGTATTAATTGCTCTGCTCTGTTGACATTGTGGTAGAAATTGTATCAGTATATTTTCTTACTACTTGCACATTTCACGACCAAGTAGCGCTATCAAATATGGCTGGTTTCTGTAGTGTACAGGGGTGTAGTCTAATGCAGATCTATCCAGGCTGTGGTCAGGCGGGTGTGATAAACATAGTGTGTGGGTCTGTCGAAAGTTGAAGCAATGCCGGTGGATTGAAGAGGTCATGAAGGTAAAAATATCGAATTTTAGATGAAGCTATAACACAGACACTTGCTATTTTTTTTTTTTAAAGGAAATTAAAATCATTCAGAACTGCTGTCAGGGTGGTGGTGGGGGAGGGGGGCAAGGGGTAGATTTTTGGTGAGGCAACAAGGTCCTGTGTATTCATGAACTCACAGAACATTATGCACATATGTTAACACCCATTGATGCTAGCTTTTGGATTTTGCCTTTGGCTAGATATTTTTAACTTACTGGAGGCATGTTCTAGAGAGAAATTTTGTTAGAAATCCCAAATTATTTTTTTTTATAGTTAATTTGTGTAAAATAATCCCATAAATGGCAAATTACATTTATTTAAACAAAAGGAAATTCTTTTACTCCTTAATTTTATCAGTTTTCTTAAAATTTCATGGATAATGCTGAAAGCTTGTGAGAACGACCGTGATCTTGTGCATTTTGTTCTGATGATTGTACCAGTAGACTTGGGTAACTCTTCACTGGACACTTGTGCTAATGATGATTTTTTTTGGTGTTCTATAGGCTGATGACAGAGGAGACCCAGAACTTTTGAAAGGAGAGAGGACTTCAGATGGTGAAAACAGCTTCATGAGAGACATTTAAGAGGTAGGTGTTTGATGTATGACAGGTGTCTTAGTCACAGTGTATGTTGCCATGGATGGCGGATCCTTTGTAAGTGGGTAGGAGCTGGCTGGAGTCTGGAAAATCCCTATGATTGTTATGGGATTCGAATACGTGACCTTCCAGTCCAAAAACCAAGGCGCTAACCACTGCACCATGGCAGCTGGTAAAGAGCAAGCTTTTTTGCATTTTTTATTTGTGTGTGCTGATTCTTTAGTTTATCTACTAGGTTCTTTTGTCAGTGGGGAGAAAGGGGTAGGATATGTGTGGCTAGGTAAGTGGGAATAGAAAAAGGCTAGCACATATAAGTGCAGGTTTTTCTCATGTGGATTTATTTGGGGCTAATAACTATCTTCATTCATCAATTCAATTTGGGTTATTTTGGAAATAGACGCATTTTTTCCAAAAACATGGTAGGCCAGAAATCGATGATTTCAGAGCTGGAAAATTATAATTGAATAATAGGGAAATGGAAGAAAATAGCAGGAAATTACCATACCTTTGGGCTTTTTCCTTTGTTTAACTTCTTGATTTTGGTTTCTTTTGAAAATACCTATGACCTATTTGAAAACAAAAGGAAGCTGCTGGAAATGACTAAGCTGATTCCAGAATTAAAAATAGTTCTGAAAATCCAGTCAGTGAAGCAACAGAAACAACCATGGCTTATTGATAGGATGGGTAATTTGTGGTTTAAAGAAAACTTCCAAACTATTGTGTCAAAAGCTTGGTACCATTGTGTCTATGTGCCATTGTGTCCACATGCATCCATGCATGCGCACAGGCGAACAGGTCAGTTGATTGCCTTTTCCCAGTTACTAATGTTAATTGGTAACATTAACCTTTACACTAACCTTGTTTTTTTATATTATTTTTTTTTTACGCTAAGCTTTATTTCTTAACCTGGCCCAACATGTGGACACAAAAGGCAGGTGGATATCATGATACAAGACATGACACAGAAGCGAACCTTTTTTGTTTCTTGCGTTTCTAAAGGGGGGGGGGGGGGGGGGGGTGTTAAGGACAAAGGATGTTAGACAGAAGGGGTGGAATGGATAGCTGTATGTGTCAGAGGGGCAGAAGAGAAGTTACAACTGTTGTCTGTGAGTGTCAAAGTAAGAATAGGGAATGGGCAAACATGTCTTCTTTTTTTTTTTTTTTTTGGTTGTTTTTGTAAGAGAGGAGGGGGAATGTTTTAGCAAAATACATACTTATTTAGTGGGGTTAAGTGGGATAATAAATGGTTACCAAGATAATTATTTTTTGTGTTTACATGTGTGTGTGTGTGTGTGTGTGTGTGTGTGTGTGTGTGTGTGTGTGTGTGTGTGTATGTATGTGTGTGTGTGCATGCGCATGTTTGTGTGCATGCGTGCATGTGTGTAGTGCTAGGTCTTCTCCTGTGCTTGTAAGTCAGGAAGAACTCTGCCTGCTGGCCTCACTTCTAAAAGCAGCTGAATTTATTTTTTACCAGGTGCGTGCTGGGTTTGTTTCTGAGAGTTGTGGAATCTTTAACGTGCAGAGTTGATCTACTGCATGTGTTTATACTTAAAGGAAATTAAGGTAATGGCAGGGCTGCACTTTTAAGTTAACAATGGAGGGTTGTAAAACTCCCTATTAATCTCCCCACGAACCTTCAACCCAAAGGCTTCGACGCAAACTCACCACAGGCACACAAGTGTATGGGGAAACTGAATCTGAGGTCACCATGAGACTAGAGCTACTGGGGCCACTGAATCAGAGGCATTTTTTATTATTGCATGATGATCGATGGTGATCAGGATGATGTAATGCTGCTGCTATGGAAGTGCATAGATCTGCTTTGAGACTACTTGACAAGGTTGTACTGTGCACTTACTGTTATAATATATCCCGGTGTCAACTGGGCCTGAGAGATACAGACACCTGCAGTGTTGTACAGGTAATTAGAGCAACACTCTTAAACTCTCATCCGTAAAGTGGATGAAGCTCGACCGTGTGGTCCCAGTCTCCCCACTGAGCCCACAGCACACTCACTCTGGGTAGGAGCCAGCCGAAGTCTGAAAAATCCCTATGACTCTTATGGGAATTGAACCCATGACCTTCCAGTCGGAAATCCAAGGCGCTAACCACTGCGCCATGGCGGCTGGTGATTACACGAATCTTCCTTCCAGTTTCTTCATCCTGGGCTGTGCAGGTAGGTTTTCCTCCAGTGCTGGTGATTTTCTGGTGAGTTTAGATATCATTGTCAAGAAGTATGACTGAAATGGCGTCACTTAATAATGATGATTATTCTGGCAATGCTTTGGGCTACAAGAATCATTCTGATTTGGGAGAGGGGAGGGAAGGAGGGAGAATAGGAGGGGGGTGAGGGAATGTGGAAGAGAATGATTTTGAACTGGGTGAGGTGGATGGAGACTGAACTTGAAGACATACCACTTTCAGACATTGAATCAAGCAGGCCAATGCCACAGGAGAGAGGGTTAGGTAGCAGATGATACTGCCCCTGTGCTTGAACTATTAGTGAGAGGGGAAAGGCTAAATAATGCTTGAACTACTAGTGAGAGGGGAAAGGCTAAATATTGATTGAACTATTAGTGAGAGGGGAAACACTAAATAATGCTTGAATGATTAGTGAGAGGGGAAACGCTAAATATTCAGCTCTGTTGAGAGTGTTTGAGAACTCATCAAAGAGCTGTACAACAAGGCCACCAGTGCAGTGTACTACAACAGCAACATTGGAGAGAGGTTTCGAACAACAGTTGGAGTAAGGCAGGGCAGTCTACTCTCACCCACTCTTTCCAACATCTTCTTTGAGAGAACCATGGCTGATGCACTAGAACACCATAAAGGATCAGTCAGCATTGGTGGAAGAACGATCACAAACCGACGCAGATGACATTAACAGACTAGCAGGATCAGAACAAGAGCTTGCCAGCCTAACAGAACATGTAAATAAAAGGTAAAGGTAAAGGTATCCCATAACCTAGGCAGTCGTAGGGGAGCAAGGCATCAGAGACCTCAGCTTCTCAAGGGGCCAGCACATTGAGGGCAGCACCCATCTCCTCTCCCTCGCTGCTTTACCTTCCCTGATCCTAAAGAGGGCAGGTACCCATTTACAGGTGGGTGAACTGGGGGACTGTACTGAAGCCAAGGCTCGCCAACCGTCACCCATCACTTGAATAATGCCTCCAAAACATACGGCAGAGAAGACCAAACTGATGACCAATAATGCCAAGTGTATCAGCACTGCTATCGGGGTCAATGACCAGAAGCTGGAAACAGTTCAAAGCTTCAAGTACTTGGAAGCTGTTGTATCAGACCAGGGGCCCAAGCCAGAAGTAGAATGCAGGATTGCACAGACAATAACAGCACTATCAAAACTGAACACCATCTGGAAAGATAAAAATATCACTCCAAGATCAGACTAATGCGCTCCATTGTCATATCCATATTCCTGTATGCATGTAATCATGGACCCTGACTGCCAATTTGGAGAGAAGAGTGCAGGCGGTAGAGATGAGATGTTTCAGGAGACTCCTTGGCATCTCCTACAGAGACCACATAAGCAACGAAGATGTGCGCAACAGAATCCAGCAAACCATTGGTCCCTACGAAAATCTTTTATCAATCGTAAAGAAGCTTTAACTTAAATTGTATGGGCTTGTCTCAAGATCAAATGGACTTGTAAAACCAATACTGCAAAGCACTGTCCAAGGAGTAAGAAAAAGAGGCCGACCAAGGAAGAGATGGGAGGACAACATCAGGGAATGGACAGGCCTTGAACTCAACAAAACCCTGAGAAAGGCAGAACAGAGAGGAGAATGGAAAGAACTGGTTGTCAAGTCTTCATGGGTGCCCCCATGGTTACCAGACCACAGGATGGATAGATAGATAGATAGATAGATAGATAGATAGATAGATAGATAGATAGATAGATAGATAGATAGATAGATAGATAGATAATTGAGAGTACTTGGTTTAAACTTTTATGTTTTGTTTATGCCGACTGCTGTACTGAACCTGTACTTGATATCACTCATCAGCAGGGTTATGTTAGCAAAATGCAACCGTCATGATCGCCAGTGATATAAAATTCTCACATAATGTTTGAAAATAAATTAAGACAGTTCTGATCATCTTTGACATTGGGTATATTCAGGTCTAAAATCTGAAATACAGGTGCTTCTAAAACGTTGAAGCGGCATTTCATAAATTCAATCATTTATGACTTCTAAGCAGGGCCAATACGAAAGCAGCATTTTAATGTTTAAAGGATCAAAACATCAATAGGCATTTTCCAGTTTCAGGATGGGTATTATCCTGAATGAACTTTGTTGTTGGACAGGTTTTTGCAAGTGGATTTTTTTTTTTTTTTTTCACCCGTTGCATCAGATTGAAAAAGAAATCAACCTTTCATAATCTTTTGAAGAAGTTCAGAACAAAATGGCTGATCTTTACATGTATGCATAAACTGGTTTATTTTTAGTTGACTGTTAGTTGGTGGGTTTTTTTCTTTTTTTGTGCTTTTTGGCCATTCATGCTGTAGTCCTGATGACAGCAAATCTTCTACTCAGTTTGGTTATTGACTGAACCTAGAGATTGACTAAACTGCACTGCACTTTATGAGTCCCGTAACTGATAGTGATTAAGACTGTAAGGGTGATGCACTATATTAAAAAAACATGTTTAAGAGGATGATGTACTGACAAGAAACATGGTTAAGAGGGTGATGTACTAACAAGAAACATGGTTAAGAGGGTGGTGCACTTTGAAAAAAAAACATGGTCGAGAGGGTGATGTACTGACCAAAAAAACCATGGTTAAGAGGGTGATGTACTATTAAAAAACATGGTTAAAATGGTGATGTACTAACTAAAAATTTGGTTAAGAGGGTGATGTAATATTTAAAAACATGGTTAAGAGGGTGATGTACTATTAAAAAAAACATGGATATGAGAGAACAGGTTAAGTAGGCCATCGTGTGCCAGTGGGAACAGATGTCAAGATTTACAAAACTGCATACACTCAGGGATTGGATGTAAAAAAGCACATGAGTGCTTATTCCATTATCCTTGATATAAAAGAATAAATGATAAAAAAATAAAAATGTACTGTAAATAAAACATGGTTATGAGGATGATGCACAATAATGATAATAAAAAAAGCCCATCTGCTTTGTCCATTAGAAGTTGTTGTGTGCCAAAGCCTGGGTCTCAGCAAGAATTTCTGACTTCATAATTATAGTTGCAGTGTCTGCTCATTTTCTTCCTTACCTGACCTGCCCCCACTGACTGCCTCCTTGTCAGTAGTGCTGTCTGTACCTTAGTTAGAGGAGGGTTGTAGAAAGGTTGTGGACTCTTGTGACGTGACTGTAGATGTCACTGTAGTTTTCTGGTCTTGATTGCTGTCAGAAGGGTGTCACAGTGGTCTTTGACTTGTCAGAGAAGAAACAGATGACAAGATTTACAAAACTGCATACACATGGGGACTGGATGGAAAGAAGCACATGAGTGCTTATTCCATTATCTTTGATTTTAAAGAATGAATGAAAGGAAGAAAAAGAAAAGAAAGAAAAAAGAGAAAGTTGCTCACTTCCTCATTACTGTCATGGTCCAGGATGGACAAGCCATGAAAACTAAAGTTCTGTCTGTACATGAATCAATAATCCTCACAGAGCTGAGGAAAGAGGGAAATAGAAAGCTGTTTGTTTGGGGGGGGGGGGGGGGGAAGAAAATAGAAAAAAGCAAAATTGTGTTAAATAAACTGGGCTACATTACTCACTAAAACAAACGTTCTCCTAAGGTGTCTAATGTGCGTGGACAGAGAGAAAAGGTTTCCTTTGGCCATACACAGCTGAAAAAGTATGACATGATAATACTGCACTTTCAAGTGGTTCAGGACACTAAGAGTTGTTGTGGTGTTACAGCTTGTTGCTTTGGTGTTGTATATTTTTGTATCGCATTCTTAGCTCTAGTGGCAACTGTCATGTTCTTGGCTTTAGTGGCAGCTTAACATTAAAAAGTTTTTATCACATTCTTAGTTGTCTTGGTGACTTACTTTCTTTATGACATTCAGAGCTTTAGTTGTAAATTTATTTATGGAGTTCTTGCATTAAACATTTAGTTATTTTCTTTTTACATTGTTGGTTGTAATGGTGAATATGAGAACTTTGGCTGTGGTGGTGACATTCGTTATGACTTTTTTGGCTGTAGTGGTGACATACATTATGACTTTTTTTGCTGTCGTGGTGACATACATTATGACTTTTTTGGCTGTCGTGGTGACATACGTTATGACTTTTTTGGCTGTAGTGGTGACATACATTATGACTTTTTTGGCTGTCGTGGTGACATACATTATGACTTTTTTGGCTGTCGTGGTGACATACGTTATGACTTTTTTGGCTGTGGTGGTGACATACATTATGACTTTTTTGGCTGTGGTGGTGACATACATTATGACTTTTTTGGCTGTGGTGGTGACATACATTATGACTTTTTTGGCTGTGGTGGTGACATTCGTTATGACTGTTTTGGCTGTAGTGGTGACATTCGATATGACTGTTTTGGCTGTAGTGGTTACACATTCGATATGACTTTTTTGGCTTGTAGTGGTGACACATTCAATATGACTTTTTTGGCTGTGGTGGTGACTTTCCTTTCACATGGTTGGTTGTAGTTTATGACATTCTTGATTTGAGTGGTGATTTTCTTCATGACATTCTTGGTTTTTCATTGAAAAAAAATCATATTTTGATTGCTCTCTGTTTGTATTTAGTCAGGGTGCTAGGAGGTGTAGAGGGCGAGTTTTCCATCACTCCATGTATTGCACAACTTTCTGGTGTGGTGGTGTGTATGTTGTGTGTGTGAGTGCATACATGTGTGCAGTGTGTGTGTGTGTGTGTGTGTGTGTGTGTGTGTGTGTGTGTGTGTGTTGTGTGTGTGTGTGTGTGCGCGCGCGCGGCTGCGCTGCGCGCGGCGTGCGTGCATGCATGCCTGTGTGTTCAAACGTGTGCATGTGTGGAAAATGTCTAAAGCTTCAAGAGGTTCCAGTAATAGATTTTATCACATGCAGACTTAGATCTAAATTCTGCACCACTCTGAAGTTGCTAGGTTAGGGGTCTTAGAGATCAAGGCTATTTAGAGTTAGTGAGTATGCTTCAAATTCAAGTTCAAATTCAAATACTTTATTATCTCAAAGACTGAGAAATTCCAGCAGGTTACAAGCCCACATAAAAACAGTAAACATGTAAAAGTGATATCACGGATATATATACCACAACACAGGTTCTGAACATCAGCATGCACCCATCACAAAATAAGAGCACCCACAAATCAGCAATACCTCAGCCAGCTATAAACTTGCCCAAGTAAAATCACAAACACCCCTGTGTGCACCAGTATGCCCACACATCTACACACTCACATGCTTATTCAATGTACCATCTGGAAATAAAAATTTGACTTGACTCACACATAGCTCACACATAGCTCACACATAGCTTACACATAGCTCGCACACACACACACACACACACACACACACACACACACACACACACACACACAGGCGTGCACACACACACAACACACACACACACACACACACAGGCGTGCACACACACACACACACACACACACACACACACACACACACACACACACACACACACACACACACACACACACACACACTGGAAACACTGGAAACATTTGATTGATTGATTGATTGATTGATTGAGGCGTGCACACACACACACACACACACACACACACACACACACACACACACACACACACACACACACACACACACACACACACACACACTGGAAACACTGGAAACATTTGCACACATTTTTATGTCGTAAACCTAATTGTTGTAACATATTGTTTGTTAAATATCAATCAAATTAGTACTCTAATCTGTTACGATATTGAACACAGTCTTAAAAAAAAAAAGAGAAGAAAAAAAAAGTGGGGGTATTTTTGTCTGAGGCGCATTCATAATCAATTAAAAAATTTTTTTTTGGTCTTATGTATATACATATTTTTACTATATGGTTGTGCACCAAGTTAAGTTTTGTTCATCAAGTGACAGAAAGAAGCAGTGCGTTTGCTTGGCCAAGCTGCACTGGCCTAAAACTCTTACTATGCTGACCAGTATAATCAAGATATAAAAAAGGTAAAAACAGGGTGCTGTACTGTGGTGATATGCTTTCTTTGGGAAGAGCAGCTTGATTTTCAACAGACCGTGTAGTGTAATGGTATGACACTGCTCCCCTGGGTTCTGCACTGTCCTGTGTTATACTTCCATACCAGCAGAGTGTAGAGTATCATACTGTGCCATCCTATCCCATCCCATCCTGTATTGTCCTGTCCCATCCCATCCCATCCCATCCTGTACTGTCCTGTCCTATCCCATCCCATCCTGTACAGTCCTGTCCCATCTCGTCCCATCCCTTTCCATCCCATCCCATACTCTAGTATACCATACTATCCAATCCCACCCCTTCATCCTGTCCCATCCCATCCCATACTGTAGCATACCTTTCCATCCCAGCCCAGCCCATCCTTTACAATGCGGTCAACACAGTACAATTCCATACCATCTCATACCATTCCATACCATTCCATTCCATCCCATCCCATCCCATCCCATCCCATCCCATCCCATCCCATCCCATCCCATCCCATACCATACCATACCATACCATACCATACCATACCATACCATACTTACCATCTCATACCATACCGTCTCATACCATGCCATTTCATACCATCCCATCCCATCCCATGCCATGCCCATACCATGCCATGCCATGCCATACCATACCATCCCATCCCATCCCATCCCATCCCATACCATACCATACCATACCATACCATACCATCTATCATGTCACGCCACTCCACACATCATACCACACCACACTGTACACTACACCACACGGTCACCACACCACACACACACCACACCACACCACACCACAAACACACACCACA
>CM060326.1:5924533-5989533 GCA_030674155.1 Stramonita haemastoma | reverse complement strand
AGAGTGCTGTTTCTGTCTTTGGTGTGATATGATTTGGATATTAAGTTTGTGACATGGTGTACTTGAAAGAAGTGTTTCCCCAGGGAAAGCGCTGTTTGGCATGAAAGAGGAAAGAAAGAAAACGATGCATGTGTGTGAAATTCTTTGTGCCCCCCCTCCAAAAAAAAAAAAAAAGAAAAGAAGAAAAGGAAAAAGAAAAACAAGAGAAAAGAAAAAAAAGAAAAAAGGTTATAAAAGAGAGAGGGAGAAGAAAAAAAAAAGGAAGCAGAAAATGATAGAAAAAAAGAAAGAAAAAAAAAAAAGGAAAAAAACTCCACCTTTCACAGAAAAAACAACAACCGCATTTATCGAAAACATTTGCATGAGATGTGTGTTTTGTGCCTGCCTTCCATGTGCATGTGAGATGGCATCCTTGTCGTAGTAAGTGTCTGGTCTCCACAGGTCTGGAATACTGTGTCATTGTATCAGTCGTAATGATGTTGTTTTAAGTTAACTGCTGTGGGATATTGTGTTATTATCCTCGTGGTTATGATTGTGATTGTTGGCATTATGTTCAGCTTATAAGATACTGTACAATACTGGGTCATTGTGCTGCTGACACTTGATGTAGGAGGTTGGTTGGTTGGTTGGTTAGTTTTTGTTGCAAGTTTTGGTGTATTGTTTATTTTGTTAATCATGTGGATTAGATTTTACCCTTTAAAAAATGTTTTGTGTTTATGTGATATAGAAGTACACAGAGTATTTTTATATGTGGAGAGATTTTACCCTTTAAAAAAAAAGTTTTGTATTTATGTGACATATAAGAACATAGAATATTGTTTTTTTTCTTCTTCTTTCTTTAATGGTACCTGTATAAAAAAAACAAACTTAGTTTAAAGGTTGGGTTAAATGTCCTGAAGAAAAAAGATTAAAAAAATAAACACATAGAGAAAAAGGTTCCTAGTTTCCAGCGTTTGTGTATGGCAATAGGCTGGCATGGCATTAATGATGATGATGATGATAATAATAATAATAATAATAATTAAAAATAATGATAATGATAGTAATAAGAAGAATGGTTGTAAAAGTATCAATACATCTGGTACAAATGGTAATAATTATCTTGATAATGATAATAGTTACTGCATGTTAAAACAACAAAACAAAACACCACCACCACCAACACCACCACCATCACCAACAACAACAATGACCATGATAATACCACCACAGCCACCACCACCACCACCACCACCACCATCATCATCATCATCATCATCATCATCATCATCATCATCATCATCATCATCATCATAAGATTGATTATCACTATCATTATGATAATACCATCACCATCATCATATCATCATCATCATCATCATCATCATCATCATCATCATATCACTATCATTATGGTTGTCAGAGTACAAAGCTGTTGTATTATATCTGAGTACCACAGATTTTCCTTTTTTGAAAATCAGACTCTTATCCCAAGGTAGAGCATTATTGCCACAGTACAGCGCCACTATTTTTTCCCTGAATAAGCACACACATTGTTTTCCCTTGATCGTGAGTTTATTCTCCAGTCCAATTGTCCAGAAAATATTCCACTATTACACATTGACTACTGTGTTAACACATTTTCAATAGTCAGATTTTGTAAGAAAAAAAACAAAAAAGCAACATATTCATTAATTTAATAGTCAATTTTTTTTTCTAGATGGTACATTGAATAAGCATTGATTTAATTTTTTTCATTAAGCCATCTATCTCTTATACGATTTTAATGGCCTTGGAATATAAAATATACCTATAGATAAAAACAAGCAAAATAATTAAAACAAACAAAAAAAAAAACAAAAAAAAAAATGCACTCAAAAAGATGTGTAAACTTGATCCAGAAATATGTGATGTAGATGAGCTGCTTTTTTTTTGTTTTGAGTTTTTTATTTTATTTTTTATTCATATTTTCAGTTTTTTCATTGTGCAATTAGGGAGTGGTAAAATCACAACTGTGTGTAGGCCGAGGAGCATTGAAGTGGGAATCTTTGCTTTCCTGTTGCTATTTATTGATGGACATGAGTTAAGCATTTCCTATTGCTATTTATATATGGACACGAGTTGGGCATGCATTACTCTCTCTCTCTGTCTCTCTCTCTCTCTCTCTGTCTCTCTCTCTCTGTCTCTCTCTCTCTGTCTCTCTATTTCTGTCTGTCTCTCTGTGTCTCTGTCTGTCTGTCTCTTTCTGTCTGTCTGTGTCTGTCTCTGTCTCTCTTTGTGTCTCTTTCTCTTCTGTGTCTGTCTGTCTGTCTGTCTGTGTCTCTCTGTCTGTCTGTCTGTCTGTCTGTCTCTCCCTCTCTGTCTCTCTCTCTCTCTTCTCTCCCTCCCTCGCTCCCCCCTCCTCTTTCTCTCCCCCTCCCTCCCCCCTCTCTCTCTCCTCTCCCCCCCCCCCCCCCTCTCTCCTCCCTCTCTCTCTCTCTCTCTCTCTCTCTCTCTCTCTCTCTCTCTCTTCTCTCTCTCTCTCTCTCTCTCTCTCTGATGAAGATGAGCTAAATCAGTAGCATTATGGCCAGGCAGAGGAAATGCTGGGAGGGAGGGTGAAGTGTGGAGAGAAACTTGGACAGAAAAATGTTGTGCAGAAAGTGGAGCAGTATCTGTCAGTCTGTAATTCCTTTCAGAGTTCAGAGCATGCAGTGTTCACTGTTCAGACAGATTCAGGCAGGCTACACATGATGTCTGAAAAAAATCAGGCATACTGAGTATATATATCAAATAGCAACAGTTATTCAGTAAAGTGCTTGAGTCAAAATTATTTTCCTATTGTTAATAGCAGGAAAAATATATCTAGAAAACTATGCGTGTACTCATATTTGTTACTTTGAGCAGATCTTGCAATGGTATATTGATAAATTTGCTTTAAAAATTTTTCTCTCAAGTTTGTGTATGTCACATTTAAGTAGAAAGTCGGTTTCATTTTTAATTTTGGTGTTACAAAATAGACACAATCTGTCTCGAATATTATCACATTAAAACTTGCTTGTGTAATTGCTACACGAAAACAGTACACATTTGTGGAGTTTGAATACAGCTCTTTGACAAAAATACTTGAAAATTATCTATAAATATCACACCTCTCTTTATCACTTATAGTTCCATCCCAGTCTTCAATGAATATATCCACTATTCTTTTTTAAAGCATACCTACGAAAGCTTTTCCATCCTGAACACTTTGTTGCATCCAAATAATGTTAAAACCTGTTTCACTCAAAATTTCTCTTATTTTTGAAGTCCATCAAGATTAATCATTTCTACCTGACTCAAAACTGCATGCAATAAGCATTATATGATATTCAGTTTTGATCCAATTGCAATAGTTTTAAACAGTACATAATGGTACTTGTGCATCAATTGACAGAGAGAGAGAGACAGAGTGTGTGTGTGTGTGTGTGTGTGTGTGTGTGTTTGTGTGTGTGTTTGTGTGTGTGTTTGTGTGTGTGTCCCAAGCTTTGGGGTCTTGAGTTGTTTGCAAACCTGTTTTCTGCCTCAGTGTCTCACTCTATGGATGTTCAGTTACTCTGTTCTGCCTAGCATGTCAGTGTATCACTCTATGGATGTTCAGTTACTCTGTTCTGCCTCAGTGTCTCACTCTATGGATGTTGAGTTACTCTGTTCTGCCTCAGTGTCTCACTCTATGGATGTTGAGTTACTCTGTTCTGCCTCAGTGTCTCACTCTATGGATGTTCAGTTACTCTGTTCTGCCTCAGTGTCAGTGTCTCACTCTACAGATGTTCAGTTACTCTGTTCTGCCTCAGTGTCTCACTCTATGGATGTTCAGTTACTCTGTTCTGCCTCAGTGTCTCACTCTATGGATGTTGAGTTACTCTGTTCTGCCTCAGTGTCTCACTCTATGGATGTTGAGTTACTCTGTTCTGCCTCAGTGTCTCACTCTATGGATGTTGAGTTACTCTGTTCTGCCTCAGTGTCTCACTCTATGGATGTTCAGTTACTCTGTTCTGCCTCAGTGTCAGTGTCTCACTCTACAGATGTTCAGTTACTCTGTTCTGCCTCAGTGTCTCCCTCTATGGATGTTCAGTTACTCTGTTCTGCCTCAGTGTCAGTGTCTCACTGTATGGATGTTCAGTTACTCTGTTCTGCCTCAGTGTCTCACTCTATGGATGTTCAGTTACTCTGTTCTGCCTCAGTGTCTCACCCTATGGATGTTCAGTTACTCTGTTCTGCCTCAGTGTCTCACTCTATGGATGTTCAGTTACTCTGTTCTGCCTCAGTGTCTCACCCTATGGATGTTCAGTTACTCTGTTCTGCCTAGCAAGCCAGTGTCTCACTCTATGGATGTTCAGTTATTCTGTTCTGCCTAGCACGTCAGTTGTTCTTTGTGGATGTTGAGGCCATTTATTTATTCTTTTATTTTGAGGAAAATGGAATAAGCACCTATGCGCTTTTTTTTTTTTTTACATCCTGTCCCCATGTGTATGCAGTTTTGTAAATTTTGTCATCCATTTCCACAGGCACACAATGATGGTCTACTCTTCTGAATAGCGAAACAGGTTTTAACATGTGCGCAAGATGTTCTGCATGCATGCGCAAACTGGACCTCGGTTTATAGTCTCAACTGAAGTGGTGTCAGTGGTATTCTCAGGATAATTGCTCACTGTATTCATCTTGGCATGTCTGGTATACCCAGGATAATTGCTCACTGTGTTCATCATGGCATGTCAGGTATTCTCAGGATAATTGCTCACTGTGTTCATCATGGCATGTCAGGTATTCTCAGGATAATTGCTCACTATTCATCATGGCATGTCTGGTATTCCCAGGATAATTGCTCACTATTCATCATGGCATGTCTGGTATTCTCAGGATAATTGCTCACTATTCATCATGGCATGTCTGGTATTCTCAGGATAATTGCTCACTATTCATCATGGCATGTCTGGTATTCTCAGGATAATTGCTCACTATTCATCATGGCATGTCTGGTATTGCCAGGATAGTTGCTCACTGTGTTCATCATGGCATGTCTGGTATTCTCAGGATAATTGCTCACTGTGTTCATCACGGTATGTCTGGTATTCTCAGGATATTTATTTATCCTTATTTTATTCTTTTATTTTGAGGATAATGAAACAAGGCTTAAGCACTTGTGTGCTTTTTGACATCCAGTCTCCATGTGTTTAGTTTTTTAAAATTCGTCATCCATTTCCACAGGCACACAATGGTTTAGTCTTCTCAATAGCGTAACAGGTTTTAACATGTGCGCAAGATGCTCTGCATGCATTCGTACACAGGACCTTGGTTGATAGTCTCATCCAAACGACTTTGCTCTTTTTTTTTGGGGGGGGGGGGGGGGGGGGGAATGGAGAGAGGGGGAGCGGTCAGGTTCTGTGTTCAGTTTTTCTGATTTTTTTGTTTTTGAGGCATGGTGTCCAGATTCTGTCTAGAATGAGGGGTGGGTTGTACACCTTTTTTTCCTGAAAAAGAGAAAACAAAAACAAAAAAAGAAAAAAAAAGAAATTTAAAAGGAAAAAAAAGGGAAGAGTATACATACTAACAGTCATTTATGGGAGATGGGGAAAGCATGACAAAGAGAAAGCAGAGAAAGAAAGAGAACATTTTTGGATTTCATTTGTTGAGAAAAAGCCTTCATCAAGTGCATTTCTTGATGCAATGGAAATATCGAAAGACTTAACATAAGAAAAAAAATAATAAAAGAAAGAAATAAAAAGTTGATAGCGTCCATATCCTGATGCAATAGGGGTATTAAAAACATAACCAACAGAAACCATGCACAGACACGCACACACGCACGCATGCACGCATGCACGCACACACACGCACGCACGCACGCACGCACGCACGCACGCACGCACGCACGCACGCACGCACGCACGCACGCACGCACGCACGCACGCACGCACGCACGCACGCACCACACACACACACACACACACACACACACAACATTCACACACACATTCACGCACACACACATACATATGTGTACACACACACACACACACACACACACACACACACACACACACACACACACACACACACTGAAAAAAAAAAGAGAAAAATCTGTAGTGTCTACTTCTTTATGCAATGGGGGTATCAAAAACTAAACAAACAAAAAACCAAAGGCAGAACAATCCACTGTGTCTGCTTCTTTATCCAATATGGGTATTAAAGCAAAACAAACAAAAAATCAAAAGCCTTAATGTCCAAACACTTGATACAAGAAGGATATTAAAAGTCTAAACAGAAACAAGGAATATCAGGGAACAAAATCCATGCTGCCTTTTTTGGTTGTTGATACAATACAAATATTTGGGGGAAAAAAGTCAACACAAAAAAAAGTGATAAGAAGAGAAAAGCTTCAGCACATGTAGTGTTTTTTAAAATATATATTAAAATATGCAGTAGGGACATTTTATACAAAACAAAAAAGAAAAAGTGAGAAAAATTCATTGCGTTCTTACCTTGGTGCAATAGGGCTATGATTGAAAATCCGAAGAGAAACAAAAATAAATATAATCCAGAGTGCCAACTTCTTGATACTGTAAGGAAGCATTTATTTATTCCCTTATTTATGTTATTACCAGGAAGGAGTGGAGTCAGGTAGGCGCTGCACTTGTGGCCAGGCCTCTCCCCAGGGAGAGCAGCCCGAATTTCATGCAGAGAAATCTGCCGTGACATAAAGCTGTATAGATAAAGAAAGAAAATCTACTGAAGGATGGAAGACAGAAGGGGATAGGGACAGCTGATGGAGCGTGCTTCAGTGGCTTTTATCAGGAGTGATGCTGCTGCCCATAGGTGACTACTTGACTAGGGGATGGGAAAGCCTAGTGGCCAGAACATTGCGCTCACAATTTGACGACCCGGGTTCGATTCCCTTTTGAGAGGATTTTCCCCTGGAGTTAACATCACTGCTGATTCCACTCTCCCTAAAAATCCTTTAGATGAGACTATAAACCGAGGCCCTGTGTGCAAATGCATGCAGAACACCTTGCGCACATGTTAAATCCTGTTCCGCTTTTTGTAAGAGTAGGCCATGGTGTGCTGGTTGAAACAGACAAGATTTACAAAACTGTGTACACACGGGGACTGGATGTAAAAAAGTACATGAGTGCTTATTCCAGTATCATTGATATAAAAGAATAGATAAAATAAATAAATAAAATAAATAGGTGATATGTTGAGCAGCACACAGAGTGCAAAAGAGAAAGGTGTGAGGTGTGATGATAAAACTGATGTTACATATATGTTTATATATCTGTGTGTGTGTTCGTGTGTGTGTGTGTGTGTGTGTGTGTGTGTGTGTGTGTGTGTGTGTGTGTGTGTGTGTCCAGATCTGACTGTAACATGAATTGTGTGGTCTTTTGTTTCAGATACTGTGGTGACCAAAGAGGGCGATGTGAACCGAAGCATCCTAAGAACACTTGTTTCTGTTTTTTTTTGTTGTTTTGTTTTGTTTTGTTTAAAAATTTCTTTTTTTTTTTTTTTCATCCTTCCCTGTGTGACAGTCCCAGGCCAGAGGTTGCCTTGTGCACAGACAGACAGACAGACAGACAGACAGACAGATAGACAGACAGACAGACAGACAGACTTGCCCCTGAAGCCTTGTTGACCATTTACAGCCAGTCCTCTGTTCTCTTCTCTTCTGTTGCCAGCCATAACCACCGTAGTGTAGTGTATGTTTTAGTTGTATTTTTATACCACTTTATGTCACAGCAGATTTCTCAGCGTGAAATTTGGGGTGCTCTCCCCGGGGAGAGTGCGTCACCACAAGTGCAGCACCTACCCATTTTTTTCCCCTGTCTGCAACTATACTTGTTTCCCTATCAGAGTGGCTTTTTTCTACAGAATTTTGCCAGGGACAACCCCCTTGTTGAAGTGGGTTCTTTTACGTGCACTAAATAATGTGTAACACACGGACCTCGCTTTATCGTCTCATCCAAAAGACTAGCACCCAAACCACCCCTCATGGTCTAATGCATGGGGGGAAAGTTTTGGGCCCAAATGGGATTCAAACCACTGCACACTCCAACTTGGACTTTTTGCTTTCTAGACAAGGCGTGTTACCTCCTAGACTACTGATCCACCAGAACTCTCTGTTCTGTTGGCCATGACACTTTAAAAATTATTTTATTCTTTTTATTTTGAAGATAATATAATAAGCAGTTATGTGCTTTTTTTTTTTTTACATCTAGTCCCCATGTGTATGCAGTTTTGTCATCTGTTCCCACCATCACACAATGGCCTACTCTTTCAAAAAGCGGAACAGGGTTTAATATGTGCACGCAATGTTCTCTGTGCGTTTTCACACGAGACCTCGGTTTATAGTCTCGTCCAAAAGACTTGAGGAGAGTGGAGTTGGCACTGATGTTAACTGCAGAGGAAAAAATCCTCTTGAACGAGATTTGAACCTGGGTCAGCAGATCATGAATGCATCACTCTGACCACCAGGCAATCTCGTCTTCCGTATTCGGTGTGTTGTGTTTATATGTGTTTATTTGGTGTGTTGTGTTTATTTGATGTGTTGTTTTTATTTGGTGTGTTGTGTTTATATGTGTTTATTTGGGTGTGTTGTTTTTATTTGGTGTGTTGTGTTTATATGTGTTTATTCGGTGTGTTGTGTTTATACATGTTTCATGTGGTGTGTTGTGTTTATACATGTTTCATTGGGTGTGTTGTGTTTATACATGTTTCATTTGATGTGTTGTGTTTATACATGTTTCATGCGGTGTGTTGTATTTATACATGTTTCATGCGGTGTGTTTCAGTGTGGTGTGTGGAGATTGCTGAGGACTTTGGATGACGGCCGTTGGGACTCTGGCACAATTATGTAAGTAATGTGTGTGTTATTGTTTTTATTTTATTTTAATTTTTATTTATTTTTAAAAATATTTTTAAAAAATTATTATTATTATTTTTTATATCTAGGATAATGGAATAAGCACTCATGTGCTTTTCTACATCCAGTCCCCGTGTGTAGGCAGTTTTGTAAATCTTGTAACCTGTTCCCACCGGCACACAATGGACTACTCTTACGAAAAGCGGAACAGGATTTAACGTGCGCGCAAGGTGCGTGCGTTTGCACATGGGGCCACAGTTTATTGTCTCATCCTAAGGACTTTTGGGGAGGTTGGAGTCAGCACCGATGTTAAATCCAGGGAAAAAATCCCCTCCCCTCTGTGTGTGTGTGTGTGTGTGTGTGTGTGTGTGTGTGTGTGTGTGTGTGTGTGTGTGTTTTGTATATGTCATAATGTTAAGCGTGTGTACACAAGTGGCCTGTGTACACGTGCACTTCAGAGAGAGATTAAGGAATCTTTTTGAACATCTTTTCGCAACCACCCTCCAATACACACACACAACACACACACACACACACACACACACACACACACACACACACACACACACACTCACTCACTACACACACACACTACACACACACACTACACACACACACTACACACACACACACTACACACACACACACACACACACACACACACACACACACACACACACACACACACACACACACACACACACTACACACACACACACTACACACACACACACACACACACACACACACACACACACTACACACTCACACGCACACAACACACACACACACACACACACACACACACGCATGCCACCACAGCACACCACTGCACACCACAACACACAAACGCACACACACACACACACACACACACACACACACACACACACACACACACACACACACACACACACAGACTAACACACACACACACTAACACACACACACACTAACACATACACACACACACACATACACACACACACACACATATGAGAAGAATAATCTCAACAAAATTGAATGTGACGCTCACACACACACACACACACACACACACACACACACACACACACATGAGAAGAATAATCTCAACAAAATTGAATGTGACGCTCACACACACACACACACACACACACATAAGAAGAATAATCTCAACAAAATTGAATGTGACGCTCCACCACATAAGGAGTCGCATTGCACCTGAGGTCAATTTTTAGTTATTGACAAATTATTAATTTGCAATAAAAAGGCTATCTGATACAAAAAAACAGATTGAAAATCAGACAGTACTGTGCAAAGTTATTGCAACTTGAAATGATAGACTGCAGGATGTGACAAAATAAGAAACGGACATGTTTATATTTGTAACAGTTTGTCAGATTGAGGGCTTGGATATTTTCAAAACACATTTAAAAGCAAAAGGAATAAAAACTATGCCTTAATATTTCATTACAAGGTAGAATAACGGATACAGTTTAATAATCGATCAAAATACCAAATTTTACAACTTGACCCCCACCTGCCTTTAATGGCTTCTAGGGGAAAATTGTGTAATGTGCTAAGCGATTCATTTCGTGGTGGAGCGTCATATATTTCACGCAAAATGTTTAGTTACTTATTCTTTTATATCAAGGATAATGGAATAAGCATTCATGTGCTTTTTTACTTCCAGTCCCTGTGTGTATGCAGTTTTGTAAATATCTGTTCCCACTGGCACACAATGGCCTACTTTTAGAAAAAGCGGAACAGGATTTAACATGTGTGCAAGATGTTCTGCATGCGTTTGCACATGGGGCCTCAGTTTATACTCTCATCCAAAGTCTTTTGGCGAGAGTGGAGTCAGCACTGATGTTAACTCCAGGAGAAGAATCCTTTTGAGTCTGTGGAGTTGAAAACACCAAAGCAAGGCAAAAGCTATGCATTAAATTCTGCCCGTGTAATTGACTATAACAGAGCTCGGAGACCAGATCAATTTTTAAAAATTTATTTATCTATTATTTTTTATTTTATGTCAAGGATAATGGAATCAGCAATCATGTGCTTTTTTACAACCAGTCCCCATGTGTATGCAGTTTTGTAAACCTTGTCATCTGTTCTCACTGGCACATGATGGCGTACTCTTACGAAAAGCGGAACAGGATTTAACATGTGCACAAGATGTTCTGTGTGCATTCGCACATGGGGCCTTGGTTTATAGTCTCATCTGGAGGACTTTTGGGGGGAATGGAGTTGGCACTGATGTTAACTCAATGAGTGAAGTAGCAACAAATAAAACGAGTGTTTTTTGCTGTGTGTGTGATAAAATGCATCTGCCTGCATGCAAGCAATGGTGGGTAGGAGTTTGAAGCTGAAGCCAACATTTAACAGCTGACGGGAGGGAGGGAGGGAGGGAGAGAGAGAGAGAGAGAGAGAGAGAGAGAGAGAGAGAGAGAGAGAGAGAGAGAGTCTGTAAAAGAAAAATAATTGAATTGTCAATCTGAATCTGGCATCAACAAAACCACGTCAATGGAGAAACTGATACCAATAACAAAAAAACAGTGCTTTGCAAAAATGTTTATAGCAAAATTATGTCAAATATGAGGTGTGTGTGTGTGTGTGTGTGTGTGTGTGTGTGTGTGTGTGTCTCTGTGTGTGTGTCTGTGTGTGTGTCTGTGTGTGTGTGTGTGTGAAGGGGGGGGGAGCATGCATATATTTTTAAATGTCTGTACAGAATTTATGCTCGTTTTTTTTTTTTTCTTTTCAGGTTTGGTGTACCTAGACAGAGGAGACGCTGGGGATGCATATGTCCTGTTCAACAGGTACTGCGTGTGTGTGTGTCAAAGTCAAAGTCAAATTTTTATTTCTAGATGGTACATTGACAAAGGGGGGTGGGATAGCTCAGTGGTCAGAGCACTCGCTTTCCCCCAGTCAAGTTAAGCAGCATCAAGCATGGTTACCAGTTGGATGTATGACTGTTTGCACGCCTTGGCTTCAATATAGTCCCCCCAGTTCACCCAGCTGTAAATGGGTACCTGCCTTCTTTAGGGTCAGGGAAGGTAAAGCAGCGAGGGAGAGGAGATGGGCGCCGCCTTCAACATGCTGGCCCCTAGAGAAGTGGAGGTCTCTGACACCTCGCCCCCTTACGACTGCCTAGGTTATGGGACACCTTTACCTTGGTTTTTTTTTTTTTTTACATTGAATAAGCATTTTTTTGTGCTTTCTTTTCATCAAGCCATCTATGTAAGGAAAAAAATCAGCAAAATTATTTACTAAGATGATTTCATCAGCCTTAAAATATAAAATATAGATAAAACAAGCAACCCCCCCCCCCTCCCCCCCAACCCCCCCAAAAAACCCCCAACAAAAACAACCCAAACACACAAATAAACAAACAAACAAAAAAAATGCACTCAAAAGGCAGGCATACACACATACACACACACATACGCATGTGCGGATGCTTGCCCACACAAGCACGTATGCTCGCACACTCTTGTACACGTTTAGAGTTTAATTAAAACTTCATAAAGTGTCAAATTTATCAACTACAATATCACAAACACCATTATTTAAGAGTTATATAAAAGCCCATGTAATGTCAATCAAACAAATTATCAGTTTACAATTTCTCCATACTTCAATTTATATTTTATATATAAAAAAAGATGGAAAATGTCTAAAGTCAAAAAGAAAAAATTTAACAACAATAAAACAAAAAAAACAACAAACACAATAATGATACAATATAATAATACCCATCACCACTGAGAGAAAAAGAACAACACTAAAAAAAAACCCAAAAAACCGGGTGGGAATGGAGGGGGGGGGGGGGGGAGGGGGGGGGGGAAGGGGAGAAAACACAAATAGCAAACAGAATTATAATAATGAAAAATGATATTACTAATTAATAAAAAACCCTACACATATCAACAGCAACAACAAGAAAACAAAAAATAAAAAAAAACCAAAATCAAAAAAGGCCTTAACCACTCACTAACCAAAACAATAAAAATGTAATAGTGTTATTAATCTCATTAATAATTATAAAAAAAACAAAACAAAAAAACCCCAAAATGTTCATTCTGAAACCTATTGGACTGGGTAAGAAAAAAATGCATGAAAAAAGTCACCAATCTAGCCATCAGGTCAGCCATTTGTTTTTCTCCTTTTCCGTTGTATTGAAATTTGCAAATTGTACGCGTGTTTACATACATCACTTATACTCCAAAAGGCTTTCTCCTCCTCTCCCCCCTTCCACATACACATACAGCAAGCTAAGTGTAAAATTTTCCTGTCACAATAAATCATACCTGAAAGATTTTTAGGGGGAGCAGAGAGTACCAATACATTTAATCTAAACATGGCTGATTGGATTGACCAGTCAGTTTTTAAAAAATTCAATCTAAAGTAAGTGGACAGCTGGACTTTGAAGCAAACATTCACAAATTCTGAACATTAATGAAAAATCACTGAAAACATTTTCTAATGAACAATCAGGAATATTGGGCAAAGAGGTTTTTTACAAATTTACATTAAAAAATCAAATGAAAACTTGAAATGTTTTCACCACAACAGCATGTAAAGCCTGTTACAAATTTTGTTTTAAATGCATTTAGCTTTAATTTTTAAAGTAGTAGGATGACTTGACTGAGCTTTGCTATACTATAATGGGGGAAATTTTAAACTGTTTTATAAGTTAAAGTTTTCACAACAAGATGTTTAGAAATGCTACCAAAATCTTTAACTCTGTGTGTGTGAGTGTGTGTGTGTGAGTGTGTGTGAGAGTGTGTGTGTGTGTGTGTGTGTGTGTGTGTGTGTGTGTGTGTGTGTGTGTGTGTGTGTGTGTGTGTGTGTTCATGGATGCATGCTTGTGCTTGCTTTCATTTGTGTATTTCATGGGTTTGACCCAGTGTATATTTTGCTCAGGGTTCAGTTTTCACAATTGAAGATTGTAGAAATTATAGCTTGTGTGTGTAATTTATTTATTTATTCTTTTATATGGAGACTAATGGAATAAGTACTCATGTGCTTTTTAAAAATCCAGTCCATGTGTGTATGCAGTTTTGTAAATCTTGTCATCTCTTCCAACTGGCACACAACTGCGTACTCTTACGAAAAGCGAAACAGGATTTAACATGTGCATGAGATTTCTGCATGCATTTGCACATAGGGCCTCGGTTTATAGTCTCACCCGAAGGACTTTGGGGAGAGTGGAGTCAGCACTGATGTTAACTCCAGGGGAAAAATCCCCTCAAGCGGGAATCTGATCCGAGTCGTCAAATTGCTAGTGCAATGTTCTGACCACCAGGCTATCCCGTCCCTGTGTGTGTGTGTGTGTGTGTGTGTAAAAGAAAAAAAAAAGAAGAAATTGTCAATCTGAATTTGGCATCAACTAATCCAAATTAATGGAGAAACTGATATCAATAACAAAAGACGGTGCATTGCAAAAATGATTATATTAAAATCATATCAAATATAAGATGTGTGTGTGCATGCGTGCGTGCATGTGTGCATGTGCGCACGGGAAGAGCATGCATGTATTGTTAATGTCTGTACAGAATTTAAGCTCGTTTTTTGTTTTGTTTGCAGGGTTGGTGTACCAAGACAGAGGAGACACTGGAGATGTCTATGTCCTGTTAAACAGGTACTGCGTGTGCGTGTGTGTGTGTGTGTGTGTGTGTGGTGTGTGTGTTGTGTGTGTGTGTGTGTGTGTGTGTGTGTGTGTAAGAGAGGAAGTAGGTTGGTGGGTATCTATAGAAGTAGTGGGTGTCCTGTCCAACTAGGAGAAGATTCTATCAGTGGCAAGATGCATTCGAGTTATCACTGACAGCCAGTACTGTAAGTGAGCCATGTGAAAAAGATTACTGAACTAGGAGAAGATTCTATCAGTGGCAAGATGCATTCGAGTTATTACTGACAGCCAGTTCTGTAAGTGAAGATTCTATCAGTGGCAAGATGCATTCGAGTTATCACTGACAGCCAGTTCTGTAAGTGAAGATTCTATCAGTGGCAAGATGCATTCGAGTTATTACTGACAGCCAGTACTGTAAGTGAAGATTCTATCAGTGGCAAGATGCATTCGAGTTATTACTGACAGCCAGTACTGTAAGTGAAGATTCTATCAGTGGCAAGATGCATTCGAGTTATCACTGACAGCCAGTTCTGTAAGTGAAGATTCTATCAGTGGCAAGATGCATTCGAGTTATTACTGACAGCCAGTACTGTAAGTGAGCCATGTGAAAAAGATTACTGAAAGGGGTGTATGATTGCGCACATATTTCATGCCACAGTAACAAAGGTAAATATGCAAAGAAATGTCCCCCTTTTAAACCTGAGATTGGGGGGGAGGGGGGGGGGAGAATTGTACCCCCTTTTTTTCCATTTCTGTTATCTGAGTGTTGGATGAAGAGGAAGAACATATCAAAGTAAAGTTTATTTCAAGTACCGTTAGGATTGGCAGAGGTATTTGTCCATGGATATCTCAGTGTTGTTGTGTTTTACCTTAAGTATGTCAGTGAATGTTAAATTTTTTTTTTAAAGTTGACACACACACATAGGCTTACATCTTATGTGGGGACGGGATAGCCTAGTAGTCAGAACATTGTGCTTGCAATTTGACGACCCAGGTTTGATTCCCGTTCGAGGGGATAGTGCAGACTTCACTCTCCCCACTAGTCCTTCGGATGAGACTATAAACCGAGGCCCTGTGTGCAAACGCACGCAGAACCCCTTGTGCACATGTTAAAACCCCATTCCGCCTTTCAGAGGAGCAGGCCATTGTGTGCTGGTTGAGTGGATGACAAAATGATAAAAAAAAAACCAGCATGCACACAGGTGTCGTGTTTAGACACCATTCCTAAGGAAAAATCAGGGAGTTGGGAGTCCCCAGGGCAGCTTGGGGCTGTATAAAAAAAAAAATTGTTTTTAAATGGGTAGGCGCTACGCGCCCTCTCCAAGGAGAGCAGCCCAAATTTCAAACGGAGAAATCTGCTGTGACATAAAGGGGTATAAAATAAAATAAAAATGTTCATCGCCATTTTCGTCATGAAAAATGGTGGACTCACAGTGACGTGAAAGAGTCCAATAGGACACATACAAAGTGACTGAGGGAAGGAATTTCAAAAGGAAGTATAACTACCCATTTGTTAGGAGACTGATGATTCTGGTGAATGTCTTAACCATCCTGCCGTCTTCCTGCTTGTTATTGGTTTGTTGTTGTTGTTGTTGTTGTTGTTGCTGTTGCTGTTGTTGTTCTCAGCTCGAGCTCTGATGTTCACCAATGTCAGATTTTGTGTATGTGGCCGATTGCCCTCCATGAAGGCAGCCACATGTTGGCTTCAGGGATGATGTCTGAATACAGCACCAGTGTGCAGGGGCTGTTTCTGTTTTTCAGCTTTTTTGTCCATTCCTACTGGCAAGCAGTGGCCTAGACTTCCTAAATGCAGAACATGTTTTTTTTTAAATGTGTGTGTATGATGTTCGGCATGTGTTCATACACGGGACCTTAGTTTATGGGGGACGGAATAGCCTAGTGGTCAGAACAGTGCGCTTGCAATATGACGACCCGAGTTCGATTCCCATTTAAGGGGATTTTTTCCCTGGATTTAACATCAGTGCTGACTCCACCCTCCCCAAAAGTCCTTCAGATGAGACTGTAAACCAAGGCCCCATGTGCAAACGCACGCAGAACATCTTGCACACATGTTAAATCCTGTTCCGTTTTCGTAAGAGCAGGCAATTGTGTGCTGGTGGGAACAGATAAGATTTACAAAACTGCATACACACGGGGAGTGGATGTAAAAAAGCACACCAGTGCTTATTCCATTATCCTTGATATAAAAGAATAAATAAATAAACAAATAATTAAGTTTATAGCATCATTGGAAGGAGTGTTTGGGGAGTGGAGTTGTTACTGATGTTAACTCAGGGGAATGATCCCTTTGTTATTGACAGTTTAAACCTGTGCCATCAGATCACAAGCTCAACGCTCTAACCTCTAGGCTATCCCACCCGCTGCGTTTTATTGAATTGCATTATATATGGGTGATTTTCCTTCCGTTTTGAACAGAATCCGTATTGGCAATTTTCTGATTAAAAAAAAAAGAAGAAATATCAGCTTCAGAACTGCTGTTGAAAATGACCAGAATGCCAGCCTGTGACCAACACCCCCCAATGAAAACCCTTGAAAATCAAGACTTGTGGATCAGAAGTGTGCTCTTTAACAATCACAATAAACTAAGGATACATTTTTGTGCTAAAAAGTAAAGAGATAAAAGTTAAAAATGCGAGTGTGTGGATGAAACAGACATGGAATAGCAGACTACAAAGTGTCTAAGGGAAGTAACCGGTGCTGAATGCTTTGCTCCAAACGAACTTACAAGCTGATTTTGTACTCAGAAAAAAGACCTGATCAGACAAGTGATAGTTGTACTTTCGGTTTCCATGTGTGGACATTTTGTCTGGAGGGCGGCAATCTTTTGCTGACTGAATCAGTAGATGTGGCATCCAACTTTATCAAGAGGCAGTTGGGAACTTCATACATGTATTTTCACGAAAGAATTTTAAACTTAAAATGTTTTTTACTTGACACAGCCAAACCAATACCTGTAGGCCCTGTAATCTATCTATCTATATCTATCCCTTAGTCTGGCGACCGTGGGGGCACCCCCTGAAGACTTGACAACCAGTTCCATCCATTCCTCTCTCTGTTCTGCCTTTCTCAAAATTTTGTTATGTGATAACTGATGTATACACATGATGACACTGTGTTATGTGGTAACTGATGTGTACACATGATGATACTGTGTTATGTGATAACTGATGTGTTCACATGATGACACTGTGTACAGATGGTGACCAGGATGACAGAGGCAGCAGCAGCAGCAACAAGACAGCATCACACCCAGAGCGGAAGGAAGGAAGGAAGGGGGCACAACTGAGCCCTGAGGAGCAAGTTGTCATCACAGTGGGGGGGGGGGGGGGGGTGGGGAGTCAAAGTCAAATTTTTATTTCCAGATGGTACATTGAATAAGCATTTCTTTGCTTTGTTTTCATCAAGCCATCGTAAATTCCCCAATTTATCCAGCTGTAAATGGGTACCTTACCTCTTCAGGGATGGTAAAGCATCTGCAGTAACTCTTTGGAAGTCTTATCGATTAATCGCTGAAGTTTGAATGGATTTTTGTCATTCGGATGTCAAAACGACAAAACAAGGCAAAGCCTATGCATTGAATCCTGTGTAACAGATAGAACAGAGCTGGGAGGCTGCAATAACAAAGAAACAACAAACAGAACAAGTGTTGTTATTAAAACAGAGCTGGGAGGCTGTAATAACAAAGAAACAACAAACAGAACAAGTGTTGTTATTAAAACAGAGCTGGAAGGTTGTAATAACAAAGAAACAACAAACAGAACAAGTGTTGTTATTAAAACAGAGCTGGGAGGTTGTAATAACAAAGAAACAACAAACAGAACAAGTGTTGTTATTAAAACAGAGCTGGGAGGCTGTAATAACAAAGAAACAACAAACAGAACAAGTGTTGTTATTAAAACAGAGTTGGAAGGCTGCAATAACAAAGAAACAACAAACAGAACAAGTGTTATTAAAACAGAGCTGGGAGGTTGTAATAACAAAGAAACAACAAACAGAACAAGTGTTGTTATTAAAACAGAGCTGGAAGGTTATAATAACAAGGAAACAACAAACAGAACAAGTGTTGTTACTAAAACAGAGCTGGGAGGCTGTAATAACAAAGAAGCAACAAACAGAACAAGTGTTATTATTAAAACACACTGACCTGCAAGAGGGGGAGCTGAAACTAGTGTTGTTATTAAAACACACTGACCTGTAAGAGGGGGAGCTGAAACTAGTGTTGTTATTACACTGACCTGCAAGAGGGAGAGCTGAAACTAGTGTTGTTATTACACTGACCTGCAAGAGGGGGAGCTGAAACAAGTGTTGTTATTACACTGACCTGCAAGAGGGGGAGCTGAAACAAGTGTTGTTATTACACTGACCTGCAAGAGGGGGAGCTGAAACAAGTGTTGTTATTACACTGACCTGCAAGAGGGGGAGCTGAAACTAGTGTTGTTATTACACTGACCTGCAAGAGGGGGAGCTGAAACTAGTGTTGTTATTACACTGACCTGCAAGAGGGGGAGCTGAAACTAGTGTTGTTATTAAAACACACTGACCTGCAAGAGGGGGAGCTGAAACTAGTGTTGTTATTACACTGACCTGCAAGAGGGGGAGCTGAAACTAGTGTTGTTATTAAAACACACCGACCTACAAGAGGGGGAGCTGAAACTAGTGTTATTAAAACACATTGGCCTACAAGAGGGGGAGCTGAAACTAACTTCCAAGAGCAGATTTCACACTCAGTTTGTACTCAAGTTGCTACAAAACAAGATACGAGGTAACAAAATTGAGACAGCCGGTGCCTAACGTTGGAGCCAAAATGAAATGTACATGCTGATTGTGTAAAATGACTGGATGAAGACGAGTGAACATTCAGACTTCAGCGATCAGTCAGTACACTTCTGAAGAGTTACTGCAGATGTGCCAAACTTTCAGTTTGCACATACAAATATTTTCTCTAGTGCGCCATTCTTTCGCTAAATAATACTAATCAGTAGGTGTGGTATCCAACTTTATTAAGAGATAGCTATGAACTTCGCAGATCATTATTTTTTTTTTTTTACCAGACAATTCAAAACTTTTTTTAAAAAATTGAAACATACAGACAAGTTATAGTATCAACATAACATAATAACATGACCGTAACAGTGTCATACTAACTCGGATGTCATCCCTTAAAAAGTATTTCAGTGAAAAGATCTCCCATCTCACAACACGCACGCACGCACACGCACACCGAAAAGATCTCTCATCTCACAACACACACACACACACACACACGCTTTCTTCCTTGACTGTGGTTGTTTTCAGACGGTAAAAGGATGTTGGATATGGTTTCCATTTCTGGAGAGAATGAATTTGCCTAGATGTAAGAAAACGCATCAGCTACAGGGGTCTGTCCCCTATTATTTTCATTTCTGGAGAGAATTAATTTGCCTAGACGTAAGAAAACACATCAGCTACAGGGGTCTGTCCCCTATTATTTTCATTTCTGGAGAGAATTAATTTGCCTAGATGTAAGAAAACACATCAGCTACAGGGGTCTGTCCCCTATTGTTTTCATTTCTGGAGAGAATTAATTTGCCTAGATGTAAGAAACACATCAGCTACAGGGGTCTGTCCCCTATTGTTTTCATTTCTGGAGAGAATTAATTTGCCCAGATGTAAGAAACACATCAGCTGAAGGGGTCTGTCCCCTGATCCCTGCTTTTCAGACAGAAATGGAGGGGAACATACCTCTCCTTTAAAGTTATCCATTGTAATTTACCTGATTTTTATCAAAAAGCTTGCTTACTTGGCTCTATTATTTATGTAGCTTTGCATGCTTCAGGTGTTCAGGTGTAGCTTAAGAACTTTCTTTGTTATGAATGATGAATATTTGGCAAAGACTAGGGTTAACGTGCTGGCTGCGGTAAAAAAAGATGATTTTTTAAAGAGTTCCCTTTTGGAAACGTTTTTGGAATCATCCATGCATTGTGTGGAGCTCCTACTGTCAACAGCAGCAATGTACACAGTTAAGTTTCATTTGACAAAAAGCCACCTGAAATACTGCATCATGATAGGTAATATCAGTTTTTGTGAAATAAAAGATAAGTTTAGTTTGACAAAAAAGCCACCTGAAATACTGCATCATAATAGGGAATATCAGTCTTTCTGCTTGTGAAATGATGATAAGCTTAGTTTGACAAAAGATAAATTTAGTTTGACAAAAAGCCACCTGAAATACTGCATCATGATAAGGAATATTAGTTTTTCTGCTTGTGAAATAAAGACGATATATATCTTAAAACTAGGCAAAGTTTCGTTTGACAAAAAGCCACCTGAAATACTGCATCATGATAGGGAATATTAATCTTTCTGCTTGTAAAATGTGATGCTCCAACACGAAATGAGTCACTTAGCATCTAACCCAATTTTCCGCTAGGAGCCATTAAAGGCAGGTGGGGTCAAGTTGGCAATTTTGAAATTTTGATCAATCATAAAACTATTGCCATTATTCTACCTTGTAATGAAATAACAAGTCATAATTTTGTATTCTTTTGCTTTTAAACACATTTTTAAAATGCCCGAGCCCTCATTCTGACCATTTATAACGACACTAAACTTGTCCATTTCTCATTTTATCATTTCCTGCAGTCTTATCATTTCAACTTGTAATTACTTTTCGTATAATTGTCTGATTTTCAATCTGTTTTTTGCATTGTATAGCCATTTCATTGCAGTTTAATAGCATGCCAATAACTAAAAATTGACCTATGGTGCAATGCAACTCCTTATGTGGTGGAGCATCACAAATGAAGATAAACTTAGTTTGACAAAAAGCAACCTGAAATACTGCATTATAATAGAGAATATCAATCTTTCTGCTTGTGAAAGGAAGATCCCAAAATGACCACAGCCATTACCCATCCACCCCCTTTGTATCAGCTGGAATAAAGACATCTTTAGTGCAGCCCCATTATAATGATAACTCCCCCTCCCCTTCAAATTTGCTGTAGAAGTGGAGGGGGTTCCTGCATGCTTGTGTTTCTGGATTTGTTTTTTTGGTGTGTGTGTGCGAGAAGTTGTTTTTTTTATCTAGAGTAATGGAATAAGCATTCATGTGCTTTTTTCCATCCAGTCCCCATGTGCATGCAGTTTTGTAAATTTTGTCTTCTGTTCCCACCAGCACACAATGGCCTACTCTTTGGAAAAGCAGAACAGTTTTTGACGTGTGAGCAAGATGCTCTATGTGCATTCGCACATGGGACCTTGGTTTATATTCTCATCCAAAGGATTTTATGAGAGAGTGGAGATTGCACTGATGTTAACTCCAGGGGAAAAACCCCTCAAGTGGGATTCAAACCCGGGTTGTAAGTGTGTTTGTGTGCATGCGTGCCTGTGTGCTTTGATTTGTGTAATGTTTCCACGTTGATTCCCTGACTTGCCATGACTGAATGAAAACTTCCTCATGACTACAACAGCACAGTTGTAAAACACAGCTGTTTCCCTTCTTTTCTTTCTTACTGAAATCTACCCCCACACTCACCACTCTGGCCAAAATACAACTGTCATAATACATAGGCCCATCTCCACATGTACAACTGTCATAATACATAGGCCCATCTCCACATGTACAACTGTCATAATACATAGGCCCATCTCATGTACAACTGTCATAATACATAGGCCCATCTCCTCATGTACAACTGTCATAATACATAGGCCCATCTCCACATGTACAACTGTCATAATACATAGGCCCATCTCGTGTACAACTGTCATAATACATAGGCCCATCTCCACATGTACAACTGTCATAATACATAGGCCCATCTCGTGTACAACTGTCATAATACATAGGCCCATCTCCACATGTGCAACTGTCATAATACATAGTCCCTTCTCCTCATGTACAACTGTCATAATACATAGGCCCATCTCCTCATGTACAACTGTCATAATACATAGGCCCTTCTCCTCATGTACAACTGTCATAATACATAGGCCCATCTCCTCATGTACAACTGTCATAATACATAGGCCCTTCTCCTCATGTACAACTGTCATAATACATAGGCCCATCTCCTCATGTACAACTGTCATAATACATAGGCCCATCTCCTCATGTACAACTGTCATAATACATAGGCCCATCTCCTCATGTACAACTGTCATAATACATAGGCCCATCTCCTCATGTACAACTGTCATAATACATACGCCCATCTCCACATGTACAACTGTCATAATACATAGGCCCATCTCCACATGTACAACTGTCATAATACATAGGCCCATCTCCTCATGTACAACTGTCATAATACATAGGCCCATCTCCACATGTACAACTGTCATAATACATAGGCCCATCTCCACATGTACAACTGTCATAATACATAGGCCCATCTCCTCATGTACAACTGTCATAATACATAGGCCCATCTCCTCATGTACAACTGTCATAATACATAGGCCCTTCTCCTCATGTACAACTGTCATAATACATAGGCCCTTCTCCTCGTGTACAACTGTCATAATACATAGGCCCTTCTCCTCATGTAAAAAAAAAGTTTTTACCCTGGTCCTCAGAGCTCTGATGTTCACCAATGGTGAGATTGTTGTGTATGCGACTGATTGTATTCCAGACCATTTAGGTAGTGGCAGGGATGGTGTCTAAACAAGACTTCAGTGCACTTGTGGTTTGGGGTTTTTTCTTTTGTTTTATTTTTAAAGAATTTTATCCAATTATAACCTGCATGAAATAGCCTACTCTTACAAAAGGCAGAATAATGCGTGTGTAAGATGGTCTGAGTGCATTCACACAGGGCACTTTTGGTTTGTAGTCTCATCTGAAGGACTTTGACATTCAGATTTTTTTTTTCATCAAACTGGGAAGAAAGGGCAAGGCTGGGAATCGAAATGAGGACCTCACTGTTGACTTGTCAGGCAGGTGAACATCTTGACCATCTTTCCACCCTCCCTCTAAACATAAAATAAAACCATATAAAATAGCAGCGTCATAACTAACGCTGACCATCTTTCCACTAAACATATAAAATGAAACCATATAAAATCGCGTCATAACAAACCCTGACCATCTTTCCACCTTCCCTCTAAACATATAAAAAAAATAACCATATAAAATAGCAGCGTCATAACAAACCCTGACGGTCTTTCCACCCTCCCTCTTAACATGTAAAATGTAATCATATAAAATAGCAGCGCCATAACAAACCCACTTTTGAATGTGAAATAAAGGCGTCTGAAATGTAACTGTCATAAACTCACCTCGGTATGGGAAATAAAGCTATTAAAAAACTTGTAACAAACCAACCACTGCATGTGAAATAAAGCCATCTAGAATATAACTATCATAATAAACACACCTTCCCATGTAAAATAAACTTATCTAAAATAAAACTGTCATAAACCCACCTTTACTCATTTTGAAATGAAACCATTTAAAATACAACTTGTAATGAACTCGCCCCCACATGTAAAGCCATGTAAAATAAAATACAGCTGTCGCAATAAAACCACCTCCATGTGTAAAGCCATTTAAAATACAACTAGCATTACAAACCCACCTCCACACGTAAAGCCATGTAAAATACAATTGCAATAAACCCACCATCTGTGTGAAATGAAGCTATTTATTTGATTTCTAAACAACTTGAAATAAAACCCGCCACCACATGTAAAGCCTTCTAAAATAATGTAATGCCAGTATCGAACAAACCCACCCTCTGCATGTAAACAAAACCCCATCTAGAATACAACTATTATAATAAACCCGCGTGTAAAATCGTCTAAAATACAACTCGTAATAAACCCACTTTGCCCTGTAAAGTCTTCTAAAATACAACTGTCGTAATAAACCCACCTCTATATATAAAGCCATCTAAAATACAATAGTAATAAACCCACATTCTGTATGTGGAATGAAGCCATTTAAAAACAACTTGAAATAAACCCACCTCCAAATGTAAAGCCATCTAAAAATGAAAATAAATAATGCAAGTAACATAGACCCACCCTCTGCTTCCAAGATTAAACCCTCTAAAATACAACTGTCATAATAGACCCACCTCCACATGTGAAAGGATGCCAAAACAACTGGATAAACCCACCTCTACCTGTAAAGCCATGTAAAGTACAAGTGTAATAACCCCACCATCTGTATATGAAATGAAGCAAGCCACGTAAAATGTAAAAACTGTCGTAATAAGCCCACCACGTTTAAAAGCCATCTAAAATGTAATGCAACTATTGTAATTAAGCTGCCACATGTACAGCCATCTAAAATATAAAGCAACTATCATAATAAATCCACCTCCTCGTGTAAAGCCATCTAAAATGCAACTGTTACAATAAACCCACATTCTCATATAAAGCCATGTTAAATACAATTGTAATAAACCAACCATCTGTATGTGGAATGAAGTCTCGCGCCTCTACATGTAAAGCCATCTAAAAAAATATAGGCCTAATGCAAGTATTGTAACAAACCCACCCTCTGCATGTAAGATAAACCCATCTAAAATAGAACTATTATGATAAACCCACATGTAAAGCCATCTAACAGGACATATTGCACACACGTTAAATCCTGTTCCGCTTTTCGTAAGGGTAGGCCATTGTGTGCCGGTGGGAACAGTTGACAATATTTACAAAACTACATACACACGGGGACTGGGTGAAAAAAAAGCACATGAGTGCTTATTCCATTATCCTCTATATTATCTGGGGGGCGGATAGCCTAGTGGTCAGAACATTGCGCTGGCAATTTGAAGACCCGGGTTCGAGTCCGGTCGAGGAAATTTTCTTCCTGGAGTTAACATCAGTGCAGACTCCACTCTCCCCAAAAAGTCCTTCGGATGAGACTTTAAACCGAGGCCCCGTGTGCGAACACACGCAGAACAGCTTGCGCACACGTTAAATCCTGTTCCGCTTTTCGTAAGAGTAGGCCATCGTGCGCCGGTGGGAACAGATGACAATATTTACAAAAACTGCATACACACGGGGACCGGATGAAAAAAAGCACATGATTGCTTACTCTGTTATCCTCGATGTAAAAGAATAAATAAATAAATAAATCCTTGACAAAAAGAAAATAAAGAATCCAAGATGCAACTATCATACCCAGCTACACGTGTAAAGTCATCTAAAATTACAACTGTCATGATAAACCCACCTCTGCATGTGAAGACATGTCAAACACAACTGTAATAAACCCACCATCTGTATGTGGAATTAAGCCATCACCTCCACATGTAAAGCCATCTAAAAAATATTATGCCAGTATCGTAACAAACCCACCCTCTGCATGTAAAATAAAACCATCTGAAATTAAATTATCATAATAAACCCACCCACACGAGTAAAGCCATGCAAAAGACAACTATCATAATAAACCCACCCTCTGCATGTGAATTGGCTTTCCGCATGCGAAAGAAAGCCATTGTAAATGCAACATGTGGTATAAACTTATTGTCCTTTGGATAAGGGGTCCTGTGTGCAAATACATGCAGAACATCATCTCCCACGTGTAAACCTGTTCCGCGTTTCAGAAGAGTAGGACATTGTGTACCCATGAGAATGAATAAGTTTACAAAACGCATACACATGGAGACTGGATGTAAAAAAAAAAAATCAACCACGAGCATTATTCTAAAAGAAAGATAAAATAAAGTCTTCTAAAGTATAGGTATAATTAACCCATCTTTTGCCACATGTAAGAGTCGTTCAAAACGCACCTCCGCATGTAAAATAACACGTCTTAACACAAAAGGACCAAAAACAAACAACAACAACAAAACACCTGCATCCACATGTTACATAAACCATCTAAAAATAAAACGCCACCTAAAATAAACCCTCTAAACACAATAAAACTTCATCTACATAATAAGCCATCAAAAATCTACTTCATGTAAAGTAATCGTATTAAACACAAGAAACGCACTTTGTAAAATGAACCATATACATACAACTACCTCCACATGTAAAATAACCACATAAAAACGATATACCTATGCTTGCATAATAAACCATCTGAAAGAAAGAAAAACCTACCTCCATGCATAAAATGTCCATCTAAAAACGAACTACCTTGTGTAAAATAAACCATCTGAAAACAAACTACCCCATGTAAAATAAAGTTTTAAAACTACGTCATGTTAAATAAACCTAAAAACAAACTGCCTTATGTAAAATAAACCTAAGAACTAACGACCTCGAGTAAACTGAACCATCTAAAAAAAATTGGAGTAAAATAAACATAAAAACAACCTACATCGTGCAAAAACAACCCATCTTAGAACAACTGCCTCAAGTAAAATTAAATAAACGATCTATAAAACGAAACTACCTCATAAAATAGACTATGACCGTAAGTCCTTCCTTCCGATAAGACTATAAACCAAGACCCGTGTGCGAACGCACGCAGAACACCTTGCGCACAAGTTAAATCCTGTCATGCTCTTCGTAGGAGTAGGCCATTGTGTGCCGGTAGGAATAGATGATAGAGTTACAAAACTGCATACACACGGGGACTGGATGTAAAAAAAAAAGCAGGAGTGCTTATTCCATTACCCTCAACAATAAAGAATAGAGAAAGAAATAAACCATGTAAAGATGAACAATACCTACCTCGTGTAAAATTAACCATCTAAAAACAAACCACCCTCCACATTATGCTGTAAAAGCATCCCCCCAAAATCTACCTCGTGTAAAATAAGCCACCCAAATACAACTAGGCCTATCTGCACATGAAAGATAAACCATCTAAATACAATTAAGCTACCTCTGCATGTTAAATAAACTATCCAAAAAACAACCCAACTCTACCTCCATGGGGAAAATAAACCCTCTAAAAACACTGTAAACATACATGTGGTATAATCGCGTGTAAAACTAACCACAAGGCCTACCTCGTGTCCACATATTTTTTCCCCCCATGTCCACATATAAACTAAATCTAAAACAAACCTCAATAAACCCATGTCCACATATAAACTAAATCTAAAACAAACCTCAATAAACCCATGTCCACATATAAACTAAATCTCAAACAAACCTCAATAACCCCATTTCTACATATAAATTAAATCTAAAGCAAACCTCAGTCCCATCTCCTCATGTAAAAGAAATCGTGATCTAAATAAATCGCAATAATCCCATTTTCACATGTAAAAGAAATCTTGATCTAAAACAAACCTCAATAATCGCATCTCCATATGTAAAAGAAATCTCAAACAAACCTCAATAATCCCATCTCCATATAAACTAAATTTTAAAAAACCCTCAATAATCGCATCTCCATAATTATGTAAAAGAAATCTCAAACAAACTTCAATAATCCCATCTCCATATAAACTAAATCTAAAACAAACCTCAATAATCTCACGTCCACATGTGAAATAAAACCAACCAAGATGCCAGCATAGGGGGAACACTGTCATGCTGCCTTGGGGTCTGCTACTGTGGAAAAGTCGTGGGGTAGGAGGGGGCTCAAACCGACACTTTGTCACACCTCTGCTCTGCATTTATGGGGGGGGGGGGGGGGGGGGGGGGGGGGGGGGGGGATAGGAGGTATGCACGCGCAGGCTCGTGTTTGTCAGTGCGTTTTTTGTGTTGTGTGTGTGGCAACGACCCTGCACTGTGCTGTGGTGCCTGATACAGTTGATTACCGTTAATATCATGCGTAATACCACGCATTGTTGCCTAGGCCCTACCAGCTTGCCTTGGGTCAAGGCGTGCTATATGCAAGCCAGGCGGGCTTTTTCAGGGCTGTAGTGTCGCCACAAGAACAGCGCCACCCGTGTGAAGGATGGTGTCACGGTGTGCACGCATAGGGGGAGCACGGTCATGTTGCCTTGGGGTCTGTTACTGTGCAAAAGTCGGGGTAGGAGAGGGATGAAACCGGCACTTTGTCACATCTCTGCGATTATGCACCTTATATAAAAAATAAAAAAAACTTGTTCAAAATGGTGTCCAAGTTATAATAGTTGCTATCTGTCCCCTTTTATCATTATTACCATCACCCTCATCATCGTAGACGTCGACATCATCATCGTCGATATCATCGTCGACATCACCATCGTCGATATCGTCGACATCACCATCGTCGATATAGTCGACATCATCATCGTCGTCGTCACCATCATTATCGTCATCATCATCGTCGTCGTCATCATCATCATCACCACCACCACCATCATCATCATCATCAAAAAAGACACAACAGTAGCAGCAGCAAAACATCAAATAAAAGAAAAAAATACCCCCCCCCCCCCCCCTCCCAAACAACGACAGAAATAACCTGACCAGCTATCCCAGCAGAGAAACCAACCAACAATAACAAAGAAAACAACGTAAAACAAAGGTGCATCATATTGCTGTATATTGTCATTATTATTGTGCGCACTGCTTCTTTTTTGTTGAGTACACTGTACCAGATTTCCTTCCGACAAACTAAGCTGAAGCTGTGTATGCGTGCGCGCACGCGCGCGAGCTAGTGTTTGTCAGTGTGTTTGTTTGTGTGCGCCCATGCGGCGGGGACCCTGCACTTTGTTGTGGGTCCCGTCTTTGCCCCAAACCGCACCCTTTTGTGTATGCGTACGAGCAGGCGCGCACGCACTGGTGTTTGTCAGTGTGTTTGTTTGTGTGCGCGTATGTGGCAGGGACCTGTACATTGCTGTGGTGCATCAGATTGCTGTCTATTGTCATTATTATTGTGCGCACTGTTTATTTTTTGTTGCGTACACGGTACCAGATTTCCTTGCGACAAACTAGCTTTCTCAGCTCTTGAGGGCTGCGGTGTCGCCACACGTCCGGCGCCATACACATCAAAGATGGTAGGGGAGGGTGTATGCATACAGTGCTATATTGTCTTGGTGCCTTGGGGTCTGTTACCATGCAAAAGTTGGGGCAGGACGGGGCTGAAAACGGCTCTTTGGATCCCGTCTTTGCTTTTCGGCAGGGGGTTGTGTATGCGTGCACGCGCCTATGCGCGCAGTGGTGTTTGTCAGTGTGTTTGTTTGTGAGAGCGCATGTGGTGGGGACCCTGCACACTTTGTTTTGGTGCATCAGATTGCTGTATCTTGTCATTATTATTGTGCTCACTGCTTCTGTTTTGTTGCGTACGCTGTACCAGATTTCCCTTCGACTAACTAGCTTTCCCAGCTCTTGAGGGCTGCGGTGTCGCCACATGTCAGGCCCGTATACAGTGCGATATTGTCTTTGTGCCTTGGGGTCTGTAGCAGTGCAAAAGTTAAGGCAGGACGGGCGGCTCTTTGGGTCATGTCTTTTCCCCAAACCGCACCTTTTTGGCAGGTGGCTGTTGGCAGCTGGTTGTGTATGCGTGCGCGCACGCGCGCGCGATGGTGTTTGTCAGTGTGTTTGTTTGTGTGCGACATGTGGGGCGGACCCTGCACTTTGCTGTGATGCATCATACTGTTGTATATTGTAATTATTATAGTGCGCACTCCTTGGTTTTTGTTGCGTACACTGTACCTGCTTTCCGTCCGACAAACTATCTTTCTTAACACTTGGGGAGCTGTGGTGTCGCCACATGTCCGACGCCACACATATCAAAGATACATACAGAACAACACTGTCTTGTTGTGGGGTCTGTTACCGTGCAAAAGTTGAGGTAGGACGGGGCTGAAAACGGCTCTTTTGGTCACATCTTCGCAAAAAAAAAAAAAATCACCTCTTTTTCTCGAGGGGGTTGTGTATGCGTGCGTGCACGCGCGCTGGTGTTTGTGTGCGTGTTTGTGTTTGCACTTGTGGCGGTGATCCTGCACTTTGCTGTGGTGCATCGTATTGCTGTATATTGTCATTATTATTGTGTGCACTACTCCGTTTTTGTTGTGTACATTGTGCCAGCTTTCCTTCCGACAAACTAGCTTTCTTTGCTCTTGGGGGCTGTGGTGTCGCCACAACTCCGCGCCACACATACCACATGGCAGTAGAGGGTGTATGCATACAGTACAACACTGTCTTGGTGCCGTGGGGTCTGTTAACGTGCAAAAGTGGGGGTGGGATCGGGCTGAAAATGGCTCTTTCGGTCACATCTTTGGCAAAAACCGCGCCTTTGTGTTGAAGGGGTTGTGTATGCGTGTGCGCACGCCTGTGCGCTTGTGATTGTGTTTGCGTTTATGTGCACGCGTGTGGCGGGGACCCTGCACTTTGGTGTGGTGCATCATATTGTTGTATGTTGTCATTATTATTATACCCAACCCCCTGCCCAAAAGGTGCGGTTTCAGGCAAAGACGGGACCCAGAGAGCCGTTTCCAGGCCCGTCCTGCCCAGACTTTAGCAAGGTTACAGACCCGGAGGCACCAAGACAAGACGGCACTGTATGCATACACCCTCCCCTACCATCTTCCGCGTGTGTGGCGCCGGACGTGTGGCGACACCACAGCCCTCGAGAGCCGAGAAAGCTACTTCGTGGCAAGGAAATCCCGTACAGTGTAGGCAACAAAAAACAAGCACAGCGCACAATAATGATGACACTATGCAGCAATAGGATGCACCACAGCAAAGCGCAGGAACCCCTCCACATGCGCGCACACAAACGAACACACTGACAAACACCAGCGCGCGCGCGCGTGCGCGCAAGCATACCCAACCCCCTGCCCAAAAGGTGCAGTTTCGGGCAAAGACGGGACCCAGAGAGCCGTCCCCAGGCCCGTCCTGCCCAGACTTTTACACGGTTACAGACCCGGAGGCACCAAGACAAAACGGCACTGTATGCATACACCCTCCCCTACCATCTTCCGTGTGTGTGGCGCCGGACGTGTGGCGACACCGCAGCCCTCGAGAGCTGAGAAAGCTACTTCGTGGCAAGGAAATCCAGTACAGTGTAGGCAACAAAAAACAAGCACAGCGCACAATAATGATGACACTATACAGCAATATGATGCACCCCAGCAAAGCGCAGGAACCCCTCCACATGCGCGCACACAAACGAACACACTGACAAACACCAGCGCGCGCGCGCGTACGCGCAAGCATACCCAACCCCCTGCCCAAAAGGTGCGGTTTCGGGCAAAGACGGGACCCAGAGAGCCGCACGCGCGCTGGTGTTTGTCAGTGTGTTCGTTTGTGTGCGTGCATGTGGAGGGGACCCTGCGCTTTGCTGTGGTGCATCATATTGCTGTATAGTGTCATCATTATTGTGCGCCGTGCTTGTTTTTTGTTGCCTACACTGTACGGGATTTCCTTGCCACGAAGTAGCTTTCTCAGCTCTCGAGGGCTGCGGTGTCGCCACACGTCCGGCGCCACACACACGGAAGATGGTAGGGGAGGGTGTATGCATACAGTGCCGTCTTGTCTTGGTGCTTCCGGGTCTGTAACCGTGTAAAAGTCTGGGCAGGACGGGCCTGGGAACGGCTCTCTGGGTCCCGTCTTTGCCCGAAACTGCACCTTTTGGGCAGGGGGTTGGGTATGCTTGCGCACACGCGCGCGCGCGCTGGTGTTTGTCAGTGTGTTCGTTTGTGTGCGCGCATGTGGAGGGGTTCCTGTGCTTTGCTGTGGTGCATCCTATTGCTGTATAGTGTCATCATTATTGTGCGCCGTGCTTGTTTTTGTTGCCTACACTGTACGGGATTTCCTTGCCACGAAGTAGCTTTCTCGGCTCTCGAGGGCTGCGGTGTCGCCACACGTCCGGCGCCACACACGCGGAAGATGGTAGGGGAGGGTGCATGCATACAGTGCCGTCTTGTCTTGGTGCCTCCGGGTCTGTAACCGTGCAAAAGTCTGGGCAGGATGGGCCTGGAAACGGCTGTCTGGGTCCCGTCTTTGCCCGAAACCGCACCTTTTGGCCAGTGGGTTTGGCAACCAAAAACATAGACGAATGTAACAATCAATGAATACTAAAGAATGCATTTATCGTCCATGATCTAGAGACGACAATGGCACATGATACAATTTAGATGGATGCCTGGAAGGAATGAGTGAAAACAGCATACATAGCAAGGAAAAAAAGGAAGTGTTTTTTTTTTTCTTTTATAATCATTTTGGTGGGCTTTGAAATTGTTGATTATTACTATCAATTAAAATTTTTTTTTTAAATACTGTCCAAAAAAAAAAAAAAAAAAAAAAAGCACAGCACTGGACCCCAGACGGCAAGCGAAAGAGAGCAAGACCAAGAAGAACATGGAGGAGAACAGTGGAATGTGAGATGGAAGCCATGCAACACTCTTGGAGATCATTGGCCAGGCTGGCCCAGGATAGACATGGATGAAAAGACTTTGTTTGCTGCCCTACACACCACTGGGTGTAAAGGATGATGATGATCGTTTGTGTGCTTGCATGTGGCGGGGACCCTGCACTTTGCTGTGGGGCATCATATTGATGTATATTGTCATTATTATTGTGCGCCCTGCTTGTTTTACCAGATTTCCTTGCCACAAACTAGCTTTCTCAGCTCTTCAGGGCAGCGGTGTTACCACACGTCCGGCGCCACACACACGGAAGATGGTAGGGGAGGGTGTATGCATACAGTGCCGTATTGTCTTGGTGCCTTGGGGTCTGTAACCGTGCAAAAGCTGGGGCAAGACGGGCCTGGAAACGGCTCTTCGGGTCCCGTTTTGCCCCAAACCGCACCTTTTGGGCAGGGGGTTGGGTATGCTTGCGCGCACCCTGGTATTTGTCAGTGTGTTCGTTTGTGTGGCGGGGACCCTGCACTTTGCTGTGGGGCATCATATTGCTATATATTGTCATTATTATTGTGCGCCCTGCTTGTTTTTTTGTTGCCTACACTGTGTGGGATTTCCTTGCCACGAAGTAGCTTTCTCAGCTCTTGAGGGCTGCGGTGTCGCCACACGTCCGGCGCCACACACATGGGAGATGGTAGGGGAGGGTGTATGCATACAGTGCCGTCTTGTCTTGGTGCCTTGGGGTCTGTAACAGTGAAAAGTCTTGGGAGGATGGGCTTGGAAACGGCTCTTTGGGTACCGCACCTTATCGGCAGGGGGTTGTGTATACGTGCGCCTACGCATGCGCTGGTGTTTGTCAGTGTGTTTGTTCGCGCTCATATAGTGGGGACCCTGCACTTTGCTGTGGGGCATCAGATTGCTGTATATTGTCATGATTATTGTGCGCACTGCTCGTTTTTTGCTGCATGTACCGTACCGGATTTCCTTGCGACAAACTAGCTTTCTCAGCTCTCGAGCGCTGTGGTGTCGCCACACAGTGGACATGGGTTGAGGTTTGTTTTAGATTTAGTTGATAATTATGCGAACATAGGATTACTGAGGTTTGTTTTGTAATGTCGAGGTGGGTTTCTTCTAGGTGGTTTATTCCACATGTACGTTAAATGTTTTTGTTAAGAGGGTTTATTTTCGGCATGAAGGTAGGGTGGCGTTTTTTTGTTGTTGATAATTTGACATGCAGAGGTAGCTTTCTTGTATTTAGATGGTTTATTTTTCATAATTATACATGTTGTATTTAGGGGTATATTTTACACCGAGGTAATTTTGGGGGGGACGATATTACATCATAATGTGGAAAGTGTTTTATTGATCGTTTATTTTACATGAGGTATGTTTATATTTATATGGTTTATTTTATGAGGTAGTTTGTATTTAGATGGTTTATTTTACACAAGGTAATTGTTCTTAGATTTTTTTTTTTTTTTTTTTTACACGAGTTTGTTGTTAGGTTTATTTTACTCCAGGTAGTTTTCAGGTTTAGTTTACTCAGGTAGTTGGTTTTTCGGTTTATTTTACAGGGGGTACTTTGTTTTTAGGTTTATTTTACATGAGGTAGTTTTAAGATTGTTTATTTTACATGGGGTAGTTTGTTTTTAGATGGTTTAGTTTACAAAAGGTAGTTTTTTTAGATTGACATTTTATGTGTGGAGGAAGGTTTGTTTCTTTTTCTTTCGGATGGTGTATTATGCAAGCATAGATTATCATTTTTATGTGGTTATTTTACATGTGGCGGTAGTTGTATGGTTATATGGTTCATTTTACAAAGGGGCGTTTCTTGTTTAATTAGATTATTTTACATGAAGTATATTTTTGATAGCTTGCATTACATGTAGGTTTATCATGTTTAGAGGGTTCATTTTAAGTGGCAAGTTTTATTTTTGGATGGTTTCTGAAACATGTGGATGCAGGTTTTTTTTTGGTCTGTTTGTGTTAGTGGTATTTTACATGCAGAGGTGCATTTTGAAGGACTCTTACATGTGGCAAAAGATGGGTTTATTATACCTATCCTTTAGAGGGCTTAATTTTATATATCTTTTGAGGATAATGGAACCACCACTCCTGTTTTTGTTTTCACGTCCAGTCTCCATGTGTATGTGGTTTTGTGAACTTATTCATTCTCATGGGTATACGATGCCCTACTCTTGTGAAATGCGGAACAGGTGGGAGATGATGTACTGCATATATTTTATACCAACAGCTGCATTTACAATGGCTTTCTTCCACATGCGGAAGGTAGGACTAAGGTGTAACAAAAAGTTCATTTTAAAGGGCTTTATTTTACACATGGATGTATTACAAGGGTTATAGGCAACCACTTTATTTCACATGGAAGTGGGTTTTACAACAGTTTTAATTGGCTTCATTTCACATGCACAGGGTGGGTTTTATTACAAGTTGTATTGTAGATGGCTTTACATGTGGAGGTGGGTTTTATTACGTGTTGTATTTTAGATGGCTTTACACGTGGAGGAGGGTTTTATTATGATTGTATTTTACATGCAGAGGGTGGGTTTTATTAGGAGTTGTATTTTAGATGGCTTTACACGTGGAGGAGGGTTTTATTATGATTGTATTTTACATGCAGAGGGTGGGTTTTATTTGTTGTATTTTAGATGGCTTTACACGTGGAGGAGGGTTTTATTACGATTGTATTTTACATGCAGAGGGTGGGTTTGTTACGATACTTGCATTTTTTTTTTTATAGATGGCTTTACAATGTGGAGGCGGGTTTTAAGTGTTTTTTTTCATTTCACATACAGATGGTGGGTTTATGATAATTGCATTTTACATGGCTTTATATGTGAAGGTGGGTTTATTGTAATAGTTGCATTTTAGATGGCTTTATATGCCACATATAGCTGGTGGGTTTATTACAATTGTATTTTACATGGCTTTATATGCCACATACAGATGGTGGGTTTATTACAATTGTATTTTACATGGCCTTATATGCAAAGGTGGATTTATTTAATAGTTGCATTTTAGATGGCTTTACACGTGGAGGTGAATTTGTTACGACAGTTGTATTATATCTTAGATGGCTATACATGTGGGGGCCAGTTTATTACAAGTTTTGTTTTCAAATGGCTTCATTTCACATACAGATGGCGGATTTATTACAATTGTATTTTACATGGCTTTAGGAGTTAAGGTGGGTTTATTATAATTGTATTTTAAATGGTTTCATTTCACATGTAATAGTTGCATTTTAGATGTCTTTATATGTGGAGGTGGGTTTATTAAACAGTTTTATTTTAAATGGCTTCATTTCAAAGAGTGAAGGTGGGTTTTTTGTGACAGCTTTATTTTAGACTGGTTTATTTTACATGGGAAGGTGGGTTTCTTATGATAGTTATATTCCAGATGGCTTTATTTCACATGCGGAGGTTGGTTTGCTACAAGTTTTTAATAGCTTCATTTCCCATGCTGAGTAGAGTTTACGACAGTTGCATTTCAGACGCCTTTACTTCACATGCAAAAGTGGGTTTGTTATGGCGCTGCTATTTTATATGGTTTTATTTTATATGTTTAGAGGGAAGGTGGAAAGACAGTCAGTGTTAGTTATGACGCTGCTATTTTATATGGTTTTATTTCACATGTTTAGAGGGAAGGTGGAAAGATGGTCAAGATGTTCACCTGCCTAACAAGTCAACAGCGAGGTCCTCATTTCGATTCCCAGCCTTGCCCTCTCTTACCAGTTTGACAAAAAAAAAGTAAAAATGTCAAAGTCCTTCAGATGAGACTACAAACCAAAGTGCCCTGTGTGAATGCACTCAGATCACCTTATACACATATTAAAAACTGTTCTACCTTTTGGAAGAGTAAGCTATTTCATGCAGGCAGGAATTGGATGAAATTCTTAAAAAAAAAAATAAAATAAAAAGACCAAGGAAAAAAACCCAAACCACAAGTGCACTGAAGTCTTGTTTAAACACCATCCCTGCCACTACCTAAATGGTCTGGAATACAAACAGTCGCATACACAACAATCTCACCATTGGTGAACATCAGAGCTCTAGCCGAGGACCAGGGTAAACATTTTGTTACATGAGGAGATGGGCCTATGTATTATGACAGTTGTACATGAGGAGATGGGCCTATGTATTATGACAGTTGTACATGAGATGGGCCTATGTATTATGACAGTTGTACATGTGGAGATGGGCCTATGTATTATGACAGTTGTACATGAGGAGATGGGCCTATGTATTATGACAGTTGTACATGTGGAGATGGGCCTATGTATTATGACAGTTGTACATGAGGAGATGGGCCTATGTATTATGACAGTTGTACATGTGGAGATGGGCCTATGTATTATGACAGTTGTACATGTGGAGATGGGCCTATGTATTATGACAGTTGTACATGAGGAGATGGGCCTATGTATTATGACAGTTGTACATGAGGAGATGGGCCTATGTATTATGACAGCTGTACATGAGGAGATGGGCCTATGTATTATGACAGTTGTACATGAGATGGGCCTATGTATTATGACAGTTGTACATGTGGAGATGGGCCTATGTATTATGACAGTTGTACATGAGGAGATGGGCCTATGTATTATGACAGTTGTACATGTGGAGATGGGCCTATGTATTATGACAGTTGTACATGAGGAGATGGGCCTATGTATTATGACAGTTGTACATGTGGAGATGGGCCTATGTATTATGACAGTTGTACATGTGGAGATGGGCCTATGTATTATGACAGTTACATTTTGGCCAAGGTGGTGAGTGTGGGGGTAGATTTCAGCAAGAAAGAAGAGAAGGGAAACAGCTGTGTTTTACAACTGTGCTGTTGTAGTCATGAGGTGGTTTTCATTCAGTCATGGCAAGTCAGTGAATCAATGTGGAAACAATACACAAATCAAAGCACACACGTACGCACACGCGTGCGCACACACACACACACACTCAATCTGACAATTCCAGTTTGAATCCCACTCAAGGGGATTTTTCCCCTGGAGTTAACATCAGTGCAGTTTCCACTTTCCCATAAAATCCTTCGGATGAGACGCTAACCAAGGTCCCATGTGTGAATGCACGAAGAGCATCTTGCTCACACATCAAAACCTGTTCCCCTTTTTGAAAGAGTAGGCCATTGTGTGCTGGTAGGAACAGAAGACAAAATTGACAAAACTTCATGCACACAGGGACTGGATGGAAAAAGCACATGAATGCTTATTCCATTACCATAGATATGAAAGAATAAATAAATAGATAAACAAAATAAAATACTCCTCCCAAACACACACCAAAAAAACAAATCCAGAAACACAAGCATGCAGGAACCCCCTCCTCTTCTACAGCAAATTTGGACACAAAACATTTTTCTGCCATTCTTCAAACAAGGGTTGGGGGGGGGGGGGGGGTATTATTATAATGGGGCTGCACTAAAGATGTGTTTATTCAAGCTGCTACAAAGGGGTGGATGGACAATGGCTGCTCATTTTGGGATCTTCGTTTCACAAGCAGAGAGATAATTGACATTACCTATAATGATGCAGTATTTCAGGTGGCTTTTGGTCAAACTTAACTTATCTTTATTTCACAAAAACTGATATTACCTATCATGATGCAGTATTTCAGGTGGCTTTTTGTCAAATGAAACTTAACTGTCTACATTGCTGCTGCTGACGGTAGGATTCCACACAATGCATGGATGATTCCAAAAACATTTCCAATAGTGAACTCTTTACAAAAAAATCTTTTTTTTACCACAGCCAGCACGTTAACCCTAGTCTTTGCCAAATATTCATCCTTCATAACAAAGAAAGTTCTTAAGCTACACCTGAACACCTGAAGCATGCAAAGCTACATGAATAATAGAGCCAAGTAAGCAACCTTTTAGATAAACATCAGGTAAATTACAATGGATAAATGTAAAGGAGAGGCATGTTCCCCTCCACTTCTGTCTGAAAAGCAGGGATCAGGGGACAGACCCCTTTAGCTGATGCGTTTTCTTACATCTAGGCAAATTAATTCTCTCCAGAAATGAAAACAATAGGGGACAGACCCCTGTAGCTGATGCGTTTTCTTACATCTGGGCAAATTAATTCTCTCCAGAAATGAAAACAATAGGGGACAGACCCCTTTAGCTGATGCGTTTTCTTACATCTGGGCAAATTAATTCTCTCCAGAAATGAAAACCATATCTAACATCCTTTTACTGACTAAAAACAACCACAGTCAAGGAAAAAAGTGTGTGTGTGTGTGTGTGTGCGTGTTCATACACGCTCTGTGTGTGTGTGTGTGTGTGTGTGTGTGTGTGTGTGTGTGTGTGTGTGTGTGTGTGTTCATGCACGCTGTGTGTGTGTGTGTGTGTGTGTGTGTGTGTGTGTTCGCGCACGCTGTGTGTGTGTTCGCGCACATTGTGTGTGTGTGTGTGTGTGTGTGTGTGTGTGTGTGTGTGTGTGTGTGTGTGTTGCGAGATGAGAGATCTTTTCACTTAAATACTTCTTTAAGGAATGACATCTGAGTTAGTGTCAAACTGTTATGGTCATGTTATACGTTATGTTGATACTATAACTGGTTAGTATGTTTCAAGTTTTAGAAAAAGTTTTGAACTGTGTGGTAAAAAAAAAAAATGATGATAATAATCTGGGAAGTTCATAGCTATCTCTTAATAAAGTTGGATACCTCACCCACTGATTAATATTAGTTAGCGAAAGAATGGCGCACTAGAGAAAATATTTGTACGTGGAAACTGAAAATTTGGCACATCTGCACTAACTCTTCAGAAGTCTATTGACTGATCGCTGAAGTCTGAATGTTCACTCGTCTTCATCCAGTCATTTTACACACTCAGCAAGTACATTTCATTTTGGCTTCAACGTTAGGCACCGGCTGCCTCAAATTCTGTTACCTTGTATCTGTTTCCTAGCAACTTGAGTACAAACTGAGTGTGAAATCTGCTCTTGGAAGTTAGTTTCAGCTCCCCCTCTTGTAGGTCAGTGTGTTTTAAAAATAACTCTAGTTTCAGCTCCCCCTCTTGCAGGTCAGTGTGTTTTAATAACAACACTAGTTTCAGCTCCCCCTCTTGTAGGTCAGTGTGTTTTAATAACAACACTAGTTTCAGCTCCCCCTGTTGCAGGTCAGTGTGTTTTAATAACAACACTAGTTTCAGCTCCCCCTCTTGTAGGTCAGTGTAATAACAACACTAGTTTCAGCTCCCCCTGTTGCAGGTCAGTGTGTTTTAATAACACTAGTTTCAGCTCCCCCTCTTGCAGGTCAGTGTGTTTTAATAACAACACTAGTTTCAGCTCCCCCTCTTGCAGGTCGGTGTGTTTTAATAATAACACTTGTTCTGTTTGTTGTTTCTTTGTTATTACAACCTCCCAGCTCTGTTCTATCTGTTACACAGGATTCAATGCATAGGCTTTGCCTTGTTTTGTCGTTTTGACCTCTGAATGACAAAAATCCATTTTAACTTCAGCAATCAATTGACATACTTCTGGAGAGTTACTGCAGCTGTGCAAAATTTAATATTTACCTCCCTTTAAGACTGTGTAGTCTGCTATTCTTTGTTCATTTCATCCACTCACTCGAACCTTTATTCATTTTTTCGCACAGTTATGTATCTTTAGTTTATCATCATCTTATGACAATACTTTCAACAGACAAGCCCAGGCTTTAGAGGATTTTCAAGGAGGTGTTTGTTACAAGATGTCATTATGGTCTTTTTCAAAACAATTCAAAGTCTTGGAGCAAATATTCCTTTTTAAAAAAAAATTGTAACATTGCAAACACTGAATTTTGTTTAAAATGCAAGCAAAATCCCCCATGCCAATGCCACCAGGGTTTGTCATCTCTCTCCCTCTCTGCTGAGTTCTACTATCTCCTGTAGCCCTCCCAGACCACTGATCTCAGTGATGTTGGCAAAGTAGGATGTTGGTGGTCTGTCTCTTTCATCCTGGTCACCATCTGCACACAGTGTTATTCATCATGTGTACACATCAGTTACCACTAACACATCACACAGTATCATGTGTACACATCAGTTACTAGTAACACATCACACAGTATCATGTGTACACATCAGTTACCACTAACACATCACACAGTATCATGTGTACACATCCGTTACCAGTACACATCACACAGTATCATGTGTACAAATCCGTTACCACATAACACATCACACAGTATCATGTGTACACATCAGTTACCACTAACACATCACACAGTATCATGTGTACACATCAGTTACCAGTACACATCACACAGTATCATGTGTACACATCAGTTACCACATAACACATCACACAGTATCATGTGTACACATCAGTTACCACATAACACAGAAATAGCCCCTGCACACATTGCTTGCCAGTAGGAATGGACAAAAAAGTTGAAAAACAGAAATAGCCCCTGCACACTGGTGCTGTATTCAGACATCTTCCCTGAAGCCAACATGTGGCTGCCTTCATGGAGGGCAATCGGCCGCATACACAAAATCTGACATTGGTGAACATCACAGCTCGAGCTGAGAACAACAACAACAACAACAGCAACAACAACAGCAACAACAGCAACAACAACAGCAACAACAACAGCAACAACAACAACAGCAACAACAACAGCAACAACAACAAGAACAGCAACAACAAGAACAGCAACAACAACAACAACAACAACAGCAACAACAACAACAGCAACAACAGCAACAACAACAACAGCAACAACAACAACAACAACAACAACAACAGCAACAACAACAACAAAAACAAGCAGGAAGACGGCAGGATGGTTCAGACATTCACCAGAATCCTCAGTCTCCTTACAGATTTATTTTATTTTATACCACAACACATCATGCCAGATTTCTCAGTGTGAGATTCGGGCTGTTCTCCCCGGGAGAGTGCGTCGCCACAAGTGCAGCACCTATCCATGATTTTTATTTTTTCCTATCTGCAACTGTATTTGTTTCCCTATCAGAGTGGCTTTTTTTCAACAGAATTTTGACAGGAACAACCCACGTGTTGAAGTGGGTTATTTTACGTGCGCTAAATAATGTGTAACACACAGGACCTCAGTTTATTGTCTTGTCCAAAAGATGTAACGCCCAGACCACCCCTCATGGTCTAATGGCTGGGGGAAAAGTTTTGGGCTCAAACGGGATTCAAACCACCGCACACTCCAACACGGATTTTTTGCTTTCTAGTCAGGTGCTTTACCTCTAGACCACCAATCCTGGGTTCCTTCCCTTTGACTGTCAGTCACTCTGTATGTGTCCTGTTGGACTCTTTTACATCACTGTGAGTCCCCCATTTTTCATGAGGAAAATGGGGATGAACCCGACAGACATATTGAGGAAAGAGGCAGTACTGGCCAATTTTTTTTCAACAAGATTCCTGAGCCTGACCTTCAGCCTGTGTGTGGAATCAATGGGATTCCTTCGTGTGGATTTGCTTCTTCATTCAATATTTACATCAACGCTGGGGGCAACAACAAAGTGAGAGGCTGTATGATCAGTGGCTTTCCAACTCATGGAATTCCACTTTACAGCTTAGTCTTTAATGATCGACTATGACTCTGACTAGGAGGCTTGACTTGCACAGTCCTTATGCATGCAGCCCTGGGAGCTAGTTGGCCTTTGGAGAACATCTCCAACGCTGACTGTTTGTATGCCTTCTTGGCCGAGAGAGTAGGGATGTACTGTGGGCAAGGCACCTCCGCTATAATCAAATTTTTGCCTAATTTCCGAAACAGCAGCTGCCTCCTATACTGTTTAGGAGGTCATCGTAGAACAACGGACAAACATACATACATACTTACACCATGTAGACATAAGGCTATGTGTGTGTGTAAACATTTTTCTTAAACATTCACTGACTTACTTGCAGGCAAAACACAACAAAATTGAGATACACAACAAAATTGAGATATACATGGACAAATACCTTTGTCAATCCTAAAAGAACTTGAAATAAAACTTTACATTGAAATGTTCTTCCTCTTCGTTGAATACTTAGATAATAACAGAAATTTTAAAAAAGAGGGACATTCTCCACTCCCCCCCCCTCCTCAGGTTTAAAAGGGGGACATATTTCATTGCATATTTACCTTTGTTATGGTGGCATGAAATATGTGCACAGTCATACACCCCTTTCAGTAATCTTTTTCACATGGCTCACTACTTCTATAGATACCCATCAACCTACTTCCTCTCTTACACACACACACACACACACACACACACACACACACACACACACACACACACATGCAGTACCTGTTTAACAGGACATAGATATCTCCAGTGTCTCCTGTCTTGGTACACCAACCCTGAAAACAAAAAAATGAGCGTAAATTCCGTACAGACATTAAAAAATACATGCATACTCTCCCCCCCCACCCCGCACCAACATACACCTACACACCTCCTATTTAATATAATTTTGCTATAAACATTTTTGCAAAGCACTGTTTTTTTGTTATTGATATCAGTTTCTCCATTCATTTGGTTTTGTTGATACCAGATTCAGATTGACAATTCAATTATTTTTCTTCTTTTTTTCTTTTACAGATTCCCCCTCTCTCTCTGTGTCTCTCTCTCTTTTTTCTCTCTGTCTCTCTCCCGTCAGCTGTTAAATGTTGGCTTCAGCTTCAAACTCCTGCCCACCACTGCTTGCATGCAGGCAGATGCATTTTATCACACACAGAGCAAAAACACTCGTTTTATTTGTTGCTACTTCATTCATTGAGTTAATATCAGTGCCGACTCCACTCCACACCCCCCCCCCCCCAAGTCCTTCGGATGAGACTTTAAACTGAGACCCCGTGTGCAAACGCACGCAAATCCTGTTCCGCTTTTCGTAAGAGTAGGCCATCATGTGCCAGTGGGAACAGGTGACAAGGTTTACAAAACTGCATACATATAGGGACTGGTTGTAAAAAAGCACATGAGTGCTGATTCCATTATCCTTGACATAAAAGAATAAATAAAAAATGATATATTAATAAATTTTAAAAAATTGATCTAGCCTCCGAGCTCCGTTTTAGTTAATTACACGGGAAGAATTTACTGCATAGCTTTTGACTTGCTTTAGTGTGTTTAGCTCCACAGACTAAAAATGCTAAATAGGCAGGATTTACTGCATAGCTTATGACTTGCTCTGGTGTTTTTAACTTCACAGACTAAAAATGCTAATTAATAGGCAGGATTTACTGCATACCTTATGACTTGCTCTGGTGTTTTTAACTCCACAGACTAAAAATGCTAAATAGGCAGGATTTACTGCATAGCTTATGACTTGCTCTGGTGTATTTAACTCCACAGACTGAAAAACATCCCCTTGATGAATGTTCACGTTAAATCCTGTTCCGCTTTTCGTAAGAGTAGGCCATCGTGTGCCGGTGGGAACAGATGACAATATTTACAAAACTGCATACACACGGGGACCGGATGAAAAAAAGCACATGATTGCTTATTCTGTTATCCTCGATATAAAAGAATAAATAAATAAAATAAATTCCCAAAATTTACTGCGTGCGCTAGATTAACAATTACTTCCCTTGGACACTGTCGTCTGCTATTCCATGTACACACACACAACATACACACACAGTCGCACACGTTTGAACTTTCATCTTTTTTTTTTCACACAAAAATGTATCCTTGGTTTATTGTCATCATTTACAATTCTTTTAATCCACAAGTCATGATATTCCTGGCTTTTTAAGGGGGTGCTAATTTGTCACAGGCTGTCATCCTGGTCATTTTCAACAGTATTTTAAAGTCTTGAATCTAATATTTTTTTTAAGAAATAACTTTTTAATCCAAAAATAACCAATGCAAAATACTATATATATGTATATATATATACATATGTGTGTGTGTGTGTGTGTGTGTGTGTGTGTGTGTGTGTGTGTGTGTTAGTGTGTGTGTGTGTGTTTGTGTTAGTGTATGTTAGTGTGTGTGTGTAGGGTAAGAGTGTGTGTGTGTGTGTGTGTGTTTGTGTGTGTGTGTGTGTGTGTGTGTGTGTGTGTGTGTGTGTGTGTGTGTGTGTGTGTGTGTGTGTGTGTGTGTGTGTGTGGTGTGTGTGTGTGTGTGTGTGTGTGTGTGTGTGTGTAGGGTGAGTGAGTGAGTGAGTGAGTGTGTGTGTTGTGTGTGTGTGTGTGTGTGTTGTGTGTGTGTGTGTGTGTGTGTGTGTGTGTGTGTGTGTGTGTGTAGGGTGAGTGAGTGAGTGAGTGAGTGAGTGAGTGTGTGTGTGTGTGTGTGTGTGTGTGTGTGTGTGTGTGTGTGTGTGTGTGTGTGTGTGTGTGTGTGCATGTGTGTGTGTGTGTGTGTGCGTGTGTGTGTGTGTTTGTGTGTGTGTGTTGGAGGGTGGTTGTGAAAAGACATTCAAAAAGAATCATTAATCTCTCTCTGAAGTGCATGTGAATACAGGCCACTTGTGTACACTTACTTAACATTATGACATATACAACACACACACACACACACACACACACACACACACACACACACACACACACATACACACACACACAAGGGAGGGGATTTTTCCCCTGGTTTTAACATCAGTGCTGACTCCAATCTCCCCAAAAGTCCTTTGGATGAGACTACAAACCAAGGCCTTGTGTGCGAACACATGCAGAACATCTTGCGCACATGTTAAATCCTGTTCTGTTTTTCGTAAGAGTAGGCCATTGTGTGCCAGTGAGAACAGCTGACAAAATTTACAAAACTGCTTACACACGGGGACTGGATGTAAAAAAGCACATGAGTGCTTATTGCATTATCCTTGATATAAAAGAATAAAATAAAAACTAAATAAAATAAAAGATAAAATTAAAAAAAACTAAATAAAATAAAATAAAAACAATAACACACACATTACTTACATAATTATGCCAGAGTCCCAACGGCTGTCATCCAAAGTCCTCAGCAATCTCCACACACCACACTGAAACACATGGAATGAGAAATGTATAAACACAACACACCGCATGAAACATGTATAAACACAACACACCAAATAAACATGTATAAACACAACACACCACATGAAACATGTATAAACACAACACACCCCACGAAACATGTATAAACACAACACACCGAATGAAACATGTATAAACACAACACACCACATGAAACATGTATAAACACAACACCGAATGAAACATGTATAAACACAACACACCGAATGAAACATGTATAAACACAACACACCACATGAAACATGTATAAACACAACACCGAATGAAACGTATAAACACAACACACCGAATGAAACATGTATAAACACATCGAATGAAACATGTTATAAACACAACACACCGCATGAAACATGTATAAACACAACACACCGAATAAACACAACACACCAAATAACAATGTATAAACACAACACACCCATTGAAACATGTATAAATACAAACACACCGAATGAAATGTATAAACACATCGAATGAAACATGTATAAACACAACACACTGAATGAAACACGTATAAAACACAACACACCGAATGAAACGTATAAACACAACACACCAAATACGGAGGACAAGATTGCCTGGTGGTCAGAGTGATGCACTCGTGGTTTGCTGACCCAGGTTTGAATCTCATTCAAGAGGATTTTTCCTCTGGAGTTCACATCAGTGCCCACTCCACTCTCCCCAAAAGTCCTTTGGATGAGACGATAAACCGAGGTCTCGTGTGCGAACGCACACAGAACATCTTGTGCACACATTAAACCCTGATCTGCTTTTTTTTAAAGAGTAGGCCATTGTGTGCCAGTGGGAACAGATGACAAAACTGCATACACACAGGAACTGGATGTAAAAAAAAAAAGCACATGACTGCTTATTCCATTATCTTCAAAATAAAACAATAAAATAATTTTTTTAAGTGTTATGGCCAACAGAACAGAGAGGTCTGGTGGATCGGTGGTCTAGGAGGTAACACGCCTGCCTAGAAATTGAAAAGTCCAGGTCGGAGTGTACAGTGGTTCGAATCTCATTTGGGCCCAGAACTCTTCCCCCATCCTTTAGACCACGAGTGGTGGTCTGGGTGCTAGTCTTTTGGATAAGATGATAAACCGAGGTCCAGTGTGTTACACGTCATTATTTAGCGCACGTATAAGAACCCACGGCAGCAAGGGGGTTGTCCCTTGCAAAATTGTGTAGAAAAAAGCCACTCTGATAGGAAAACAAATACGAAAAAAAATGGGTAGGCGCTGCACTTGTGGCGACGCGCTCTCCCCAGGGAGAGCAGCCCAAATTTCATGCAGAGAAATCTGCTGTGACATAAAGTGGTATAAAAATAAAAACAAAACCACGCAGAGAAATCTGCTGTGACATAAAGTGGTATAAAAATAAAAACAAAACCTACACTACACTACAGTGGTTATGGCTGGCAACAGAAGAGAAGAGAACAGAGGGCTGGCTGTAAATGGTCAACAAGGCTTCAGGGGCAAGTCTGTCTGTCTGTCTGTCTGTGCACAAGGCAAGTCAGTCTGTCTGTCTGTCCGTCTGTCTGTGCACAAGGCAACCTCTGGCCTGGGACTGTCTTACATAGAAGGATGTAACCCCCCCCCCCCCCCCCAAAACCCAACTACAAAAACAGAAACAAGTGTTCCTAGGATGCTTTGGTTCACATCGCCCTGTTTGGTCTCCACAGTATCTGAAACAAAAGACCACACAATTCATGTTAAAGTCAGATCTGGACACACACACACACACACACACACACACACACACACACACACACACACACACACACGTACACACACATATACATATATATATCATCAGTTTTATCATCACACCTCATATTTCTCTCCTGCACTCTGTGTGCTGCTCAACATATCACCTACTCATTTTATTCATTTTATCTATTTTATTCTTTTATATTAAGGATAATGGAATGCACTCATGTACTTTTTTACATCCAGTCCCCATGTGTATGAAGTTTTGTAAATCTTGTCATCTGTTTCAACCGGCACACCATGGCCTACGCTTACGAAAAGCAGAACAGGGTTTAACATGTGCGCAAGATGTTCTATATGCATTTGCACATAGGGCCTCGGTTTATAGTCTCATCCAAAGGATTTTTTGGGAGAGAGGAGTCAGCACTGCTGTTAACTCCAGGGGAAAAATCCCCTGAAACAGCAATCGAACTTGGGTCATCAAATTGTGAGCACAATGTTCTGACCACTAGGCTATCCCCTCTCCTAGTCAACCAGTCACCTATGGGCAGCAGCATCACTCTGATAGAAGCCACTGAAGCACTCTCCATCAGCTGTCCCCATCCCCTTCTGTCTTCCATCCTTCAGTAGATTTTATTCATTTATTTATTTATTTATTCACTTATACCGCTTTATGTCACGGCAGATTTCTCTGCATGAAATTCAGGCTGCTCTCCCTGGGAAGAGGCATGGCCACAAGTGCAGCGCCTATCCGACTCCACTCCTTCCTGGTAATAACATAAATAAGGGAATAAATAAATGCTTCCTTACAATATCAAGAAGTAGGCACTCTGGATTATATCTATTTTTGTTTCTCTTTGGATTTTTAATCATAGCCTTATTGCACCAAGGTAAGAACACTATGGATTTTTCTCACTTTATTTTCTTTGTTTGTTTTGTATTTAAAATGCTCATACTGGATTTTAAAAAAACAACAAAAATACATGTGCTGAAGCTTTTCTCTTCTTATCACTTTTTTTTGTGTTGACTTTTCCCCCCCAAATATTTGTATTGTATCAACAACAAAAAAGGCAGATATGATGGATTTTGTTCCCTGATATTCCTTGTTTCTGTTTAGACTTTTATTATCCTTATTGTATCAAACGTTGGACATTAAGGATTTTGATTCTTTTTTTTAATTTACTTTTGTTTTGCTTTGATACCCATATTGGATAAAGAAGCACACACTGTGGATTTTTTGTTGTTGTTGTTGTTGTTGTTGTTTAGTTTTTGATGCCGCCATTGCAAAAATAAGTATATACTACAGATTTTTCTTTGCTTATTTTTTCACGCGTGTGTGTGTGTGTGTGTGTGTGTGTGTGTGTGTGTGTGTGTGTGTGTGTGTGTGTGTGTGTGTGTGGGTGTGTGAGTGAGTGAGTGAGTGTGAATGTGTAGGTGAGTGAGTCAGTGTGTGTGTGTGTGTGTGTGTGTGTGTGTGTGTGTGTGTGTGTTGTGGGTGTGTGTGGGTGTGTGAGTGTGAATGTGTAGGTGAGTGAGTGAGTGAGTGAGTGAGTGAGTGTGTGTGTGTGTGTGTGTGTGTGTGTGTGTGTGTGTGTGTGTGTGTGTGTGTGTGTGTGTGTGTGTGTGTGTGTGTGTGTGCATGGTTTCTATTGGTTATGTTTTTAATACCCCTATTGCATCAGGATATGGATGCTATCAACATTTTATTTCTTTCCTTATGTTAAGTCTTTCAATATTTCCATTGCATCAAGAAATGTACTTGATGAGGGCTTTTCCTCAAAAAATGACATCTAAAAATGTTCTCTTTTTCATGTTTTTCCCCCTCTCCCATTAAACAGACTTTAAGTAGTATCCTTTTTTTTCCTTTTAAATTTCTTTCTTTTTCTTCTATTTTTTGTTTTCTTCTTTTCAGGAAAAATGTGTACAACCCACCCCTCTTTCTAGACAGAATCTGAACACCTTTCCTCAAAAACAAGAAAATATCAGAAAAACTGAGCCCAGAACATGACCACTCCCCCCCCCCCCCCCCTCCCCCCCCCCCCAAAAAAAATGCAAAGATCTTCGGATCAGACTATAAACTAAGGTCCAGTGTGAGAACATAAGCAGAACATCTTGCACACATGTTAAAGCCTGTTCCGCCTGCTTTTCGCAAGCGTGGACCATTGTATGCCGGTGGTGGGAACAGATGACAAAACTGACAGAACTGCACACATGGAGACTGGATGTAAAAATGTTTTTTAAAGCACACAAGTGCTTATTCCATTATCCTAGAAATAGAAAAATAAAATAATAAAAATAAAACATTCTAGCCACAGATCTGAGAAGTACTGGACATTATGCAAAACTCTTGCTGTTGATGGCAGTGAGAAAATAGTCACACCATGAAAATGAACACAGTAAAATGCTACCATGACCCATCAGGTTACATGGCTGTGAATCCTGTCCCACACAAAGAAAAGACGAGGACAACAGAATTCAAGAAGCTCAGGTTCTTTCTTCAGAGACTGCTCAGCGTCAGTTTGAAAGACAAAACAGACAACAACATACTAAACGAACCACTGACATGCTAGGCTGAACAGAGTAACTGAACATCCATAGAGTGAGACACTGAGGCAGAACAGAGTAACTGAATATTCATAGAGTGAGACACTGAGGCAGAACAGAGTAACTGAACATCCATAGAGTGAGACACTGACAGACTAGGCAGAACAGAGTAACTCAACATCCATAGGGTGAGACACTGACATGCTAGGCAGAACAGAGTCACTGAACATCCATAGAGTGAGACACTGAGGCAGAACAGAGTAACTGAACATCCATAGAGTGAGACACTGAGGCAGAACAGAGTAACTGAACATCCATAGAGTGAGACACTGAGGCAGAACAGAGTAACTGAACATCCACAGAGTGAGACACCGAGGCAGAACAGAGTAACTGAACATCCACAGAGTGAGACACCGAGGCAGAACAGAGTAACTGAACATCCACAGAGTGAGACACCGAGGCAGAACAGAGTAACTGAACATCCACAGAGTGAGACACCGAGGCAGAACAGAGTAACTGAACATCCACAGAGTGAGACACCGAGGCAGAACAGAGTAACTGAACATCCACAGAGTGAGACACCGAGGCAGGAAACAGGCTTGCAAGCAACTCAAGACCCAAAGCTTGGGGGGACACACACACACACACACACACACACACACACACACACACACTCTCTCTCTCTCTGTCAATTCCTGCACAAGTGTCATTAGGTACTGCTTAAAATGATTGCAGTTGGATCAGAACAGAATACCATATAATGCCTACTGCATGCAGTCAAGAGTCAGATAGATATGATATATCTTGCTTGATTTCAAAACTAGGAGAAATTTTGTGTGAAACAGGTTTTAACATTGTTTGGATGCAACAAAGTGTCCGGGATGTAAATGCTTTCATAGGTATGCTTTAAAAAAAAAGTGGATATGTTCATTCAAGAATGGGATGGAGAGGTATGATATTTACAGATAATTTGAAAGTATTTTTGTCAAAGAGCAGTATCTAAGCTACATAGACATCTACTGGTTTTTATTTCTAGCAATTACACAAGCAAGGCTTAATGTTTTACCTCTTGATAATAATGTGTGCAGATATAGTGATAATATTCGAGACAGATTGTGTCTATTTTTTAACAACAACATTTTAAAATGAAACAGACTTTCTATTGAAATGTTACATGTACACAAAATTGAGAGAAAAGTGCTTTTTTAAGCAAATGTATCAACGTACCATTGCAAGATCTGCTCAGAGTTAACAAATAATGAGTACAAGCATAGTTTGTCAAGATATATTTTTCATTCTACTGACTAAAGGCAAACAATTTTGACTCATGCACTTTACTGAAAATTGTTGCTATTTGATATATACACTCAATATGCATGATTTTTTTTCAGACATCATGTGTAGCCTGCCTGAATCTGTCTGAACAGTGAACACTGCATGCTCTGAACTCTGAAAGGAATTGCAGACTGACAGATACTGCTCCACTTTCTGCACAACATTTTTCTGTCCAAGTTTCTCTCCACACTTCACCCTCCCTCCCAACATTTCCTCTGCCTGGCCATAATGCTACTGATTTAGCTCATCTTCATCAGAGAGAGAGAGAGAGAGAGAGAGAGAGAGAGAGAGAGAGAGAGAGAGAGAGAGAGAGAGAGAGAGAGAGAGGAGAGAGACAGACAGACAGACAGACAGAGACAGACAGAGACAGACAAACAGACAGAGGGGAGAGAGAGAGAGACAGAGACAGAGACAGAGAGAGAGAGAGAGAGAGAGAGAGAGAGAGACAGACAGACAGAGACAGACAGACAGAGACAGAGGAAGGGATGGAGAGGGAGTCTTCATCAGAGAAGAGAGAGAGAGAAGAGAGAGAGAGAGAGAGAGAGAGAGAGAGAGAGAGAGAGAGAGAGAGAGAGAGAGAGAGAGAGAGAGTAATGCATGCTCAACTCATGTCCATCAATAAATAGCAATACAAAAGCAAAACTTTCCACTTCAGTGCTCCTTGGCCTACAGCTGTGATTTTATCACTCCCTAGTTGCACAATAAAAAAACTGAAAATATGATCTAAAAAAAAAACTAAAAAAAACTACCCCCCCCCCCCCCCAGCTCATCTCCATTACATATTTCTGGATGAGTTTACACATCTTTTTGAGTGCTTTTTTGTTGTTTATTGTTTGGGTTTTTTTATCCTATTTTGCTTGTTTTTATCTGTAGGTATATTTTATATTCTAAGGCTGTTGAAATCATATAAGAGATAGATGGCTTAGTGACAAAAAGCAAATCAATGCTTAATCAATGTACCATCTGGAAAAAAAATTGACTATTGACTTGACAAATCTGTTGCTTTTTGTTTTTTCTTACAAATTCTTACTATTGAAAATGTGTTCACACAGTAGTCAATGTGTAATAGTGGAATGTTTTCTGCACAATTGGACTGTAGAATAAACTCACGATCAAGGGAAAACAATGTGTGTGCTTATTCAGGGAAAAAATAGTGGCACTGTACTGTGGCAATAATGCTCTACCATGGGATACGAGCCTGATTTTCAAAAAGGAAAATCTGTGGTACTCAGGTATAATACATCAGCTTGGTACTCTGACAACCATAATGATAGTGATATATGATGATGATGATGATGATGATGATGATGGTGATGGTGATGATGGTGGTGGGGGTGGTGATGAGTGGTGGTGTGGTGGTGAGGTATTATCATAACGATAGTGATATGATATGATGATGATGATGATGATGATGATGATGATGATGATGATGATGATGATGATGATGATGGTGGTGGTGGGTGGTATTATCATAATGATAGTGATAATCTTATGATATGATGATGATGATGATGATGATGATGATGATGATGGTGGTGGTGGTGTGGTATTATCATAATGATAGTGATAATCTTATGATGATGATGATGATGATGATGATGATGATGATGGTGGTGGTATTATCATGATCATTGTTGTTGTTGTTGTTGCTGCTGTTGTTGTTGGTGTTGTTGTTGGTGTTGTTGTTTTGTTGTTGTTTTAACATGCAGTAACTAACATCATTATCATGATTATTACCATTTGTACCAGATGTATTGATAGTATTACCACCATTCTTCTTATTACTACTATCATTATCATTTATTATTATTATTATTGTTATATTATTATTATTATTATTATTATTATTATTATTATTATTATTATTATTATTATTATTATCATTATTATCATCATCATCATTATACTATTATTATTATTATTATCATTATTATTATCATCATCATTAATGCCATGCCAGCCTGTTGCCATACACAAACAAATGCTGAAAACTAGGAACCTTTTCCTTTATATGTTTTTATTTTTTTGTTCTTCATCAGGGCATTTAACCCAACCCTTAACTAAGTTGTTTTTTTATACAGGTACCATTAAAGAGAGCAAAACCCCCACAATATTCTGTGTTCTTTTATCACATAAATACAATATTTTTTTTAAAAGGGTAAAATCTCTCCACATACAAAAATACTCTGTGTACTTCTATATATCACATAAACACATAACATTTTTTAAAAGGGTAAAATCTACTCCACATCATTAACAAAATAAACAATACACCAAAACTTGCGACAAAAACCAACCAACCAACCAACCAACCAACCTCCTACATCAAGTGTCAGCAGCACAATGACCCAGTATTGTACAGTATCTTACAAGCTGAACATAATGCCAACAATCACAATCATAACCACGGGGATAATAACACAATATCCCACAGCAGTTAACTTAAAACAACATCATTACGACTGATACAATGACACAGTGTTCCAGACCAGTGGAGACTAGACACTTATTATGACAAGGATGCCATCTCACATGCACATGGAAGGCAGGCACAAAACACACATCTCATGCAAATGTTTTCAATAAATGTCTTTTTTTCTGTGAAAGGTGCTTTTCTTTTTTTCCTTTCTGGGAGTTTTTCTTCTTTTTTTTTATATCATTTCCTTCTTTCTTTTTTTTCTTCTCCCTCTCTCTCTTTTAATCTTTTCTCTTTTTTTTTCTTTTTCCCTTTCTTCTTTTTTATTTTTTAGGGGGGGGGGGGGGGCACAATGAATTCACACACATACATTGTTCTCTTTCTTTCCTCTTTCATGCCAAACAGCGCTTTCCCTGGGAAAACATTTCTTTCAAGTACACCATGTCACAAACTTAAAATCCAAAATCACATCACACAAAAGATGAAACAGCACTCTCCATTTCAAATATGGAAAAACAAATTAACGCCCCCCCCCAAAAAAAAAAAAAAAAAAAACCCAAAAAACAATCAAGTCAGTAGTGTCTTGTTCTTTCATCTGGTTTACGCAGAATGAAATTTCCATCCTTTCCATTTCTCTCTCACATAAAAAAGCCACACTTTAAAAAAACCCAACAGCAATGGTTGGAATACTCAACAGATAAAAAAAAAATTCAAAGAACAAAAAAAAAAAAAAAAAAAAATCCTGCTCCTTTCATTAAACTGGTGTGTGGTGTATATCCCATTTCTCTTGTCATTTTCATCCCACTTCCATACAAAACAATTGATATACATATATACACACACACATACTTTTCTTTTTCACAGATGGTGCACATATCTCGCAAGTGACGCAAGTAATGTACAATCATGCAGATAAAAAGAAATTACACCCCAAAAATAAAATTGGCAATGTGCACATTTCACCTCATCAATGTAAACATCACAACAACAACAAAAAAGTGAGAACTACTCAGATAAAAGTGTATCATTCAAGTATTTAAAACTTCACCATGGATGGAAAAACTGTAGATATCATCCCTGCCATCTTCCTTTACCTGCTTTCTCTCTCTGTCCCTTTCTCTCTCTCTCACGAGGAGGAATTAAGTCATCTCCTCCTCTCATAATCTCACCCCCCCTCTCTCCAAACTCTCTCCCCCATCTCTAAACACACACCCTCTCTCTATATATATAATAATTAAATGAAGCATAATTGGCAACTTGGTAAAATTATGTAAGCCCACTGCTGATTGTCTGCTAAAACTGCCTATGGTTTTCACTAATCTTTAATGACTTGACCACTGTTGGTCACTGATATCAGCTTGACTCACATGATTTTTCCAGGTGGCCCATATTAAAAATTACGCCGCACACACACACACACACACACACACACACACACACACACACAAATGAGGAGTAATTAAGTGACATCTCCACAGAAACCCTGCCCCCAGCTCCCCCCCCCAAAAAAAATAAATAAAATAAAATAAAATAAACCACACACACACACACACACACAACACACACACACACAACACACACACACACACAATGAGGAGGAATTAAGTCACATCTCCTCAGAAAACCTGCCCCCAGCTCGCCCCCCCCAAAAAAAAAAAAAAAAAAAAAATTGAAAAAAAAAAAAAAAAAATTAACCACACACACACATAGGAGGAATTAAGACACATCTCCTCACAAACCCTGCCCTGCCCCCCCCCAAAAAAAAAAAAAATAAAAAAATAAATAAACCACACACACACACACACACACACACACACACACACAGCACAAGGAGGAATTAAGACACATCTCCTCACAAATCCTGCCCCCCCCCCCAACAAAAACACACACACAAATAGAGGAATTACATCACTTCTCCTCATCCCCCCCCCCCCCCCCCCCTTAAAAAAAAAACATACAAGAAAAACATCTGAGGAAGCATTCAATCCCATCTCCTCTACATCACCACCCATGCCCCCCCACACCCCCCACCCCCAGTGCACACACACACAACACACACACAAGCATAAAGCACATCTCTCACCTCATTATCCCCCCACCCTCAATTAAACATGCACACCCCATTTTTCTTCAATCTAAGATATCAACCAGTATCTTTCATTTCATTCATTTCCCACATACTCCTTTCTCCTTTCTCTGAAATAAATCCACACACACTCACAAAACAGAAAACAAAATAACAACAAACCCCCCACAAATATTGCTCTTTTTCACTTTTCATCAAACTATGATGTAAAAATTAATACAGCACAAACAAGAAAAGCAAACATCACATACTTTAAAAAAGAACACAAAAAACCCCTTCATATTTCTGTCCATCATTTAAAAAGCTTCTCATCATTACTCTTTGACTAAGGTGTCACATACATCAATATTCTCATATTTCCATGAATATTACAACTTATTTTCACTTCAACATGATACGTATTACAACACACATTGCAAAAAACAAAATACAATGAAAAAAAATATGTGCCAAAAAAAAGGAAACACTACTCACTCCCCCCCCTCTCCTCTCCTCTCTGACTATATAAAACATGATTGGCAACTTCAAAAAAAAAAATTATGCAAGCCAACTGCACTTGCCTGCAAAAACTGCCTTAATTCAGTAAAATTTCATGACTTGACCACTTTTGGTCTTTGATACCAGTTTGACTTGCATGATTTTTCCAGTAGCCCATATTACTGATTACACAACACACACACACAAAATAGCAGAATTACATCACATCTCCTCACACACACACACCTCCCAACCCCCCACCCCCCACTCCCACTGCCCTTCTCTCCCCCTAAAATAACCGCAAAAAACATATACAAAACACACACACACACAATGGAGGCACTACCTCTCTTCTCCTCTCATCCCCCCTCCCCCCCACTCAAACACACACACACACTCTTCCTCTAAACATATGAAGCATAATTGGCAACTTGGTAAAATTATACAAGCCCACTGCTGATTGTCTGCTAAAAACTGCCTAAGGTTTTCACTAATCATCAATGACTTGACCACTTTTGGTCACTGATATCAGTTTGACTAGCATGATTTTTCCAGGTGGCCCATACTACAAATTACACACACGCGCACACACACATGCACATGCGCGCACACACACACGCACACACACACACAAAAAACACACACCCCACAAACCATCCCCACACCCCCACAAACAAACACACAACACACACACGAAATGAGAGGAATTACAGCACATCTCCTCACAAACCTAGCCCCCTCCCCCCCCCAAAAAACAACACAAAAAAAACACACACAAACAAACAAAAAAAACACACAGCACAAGGAGGAATTAAGACACATCTCTTCACAAATCCTACCCCCCCCCCCCCCCCCCCCCCAAAAAAAACACAACACAACAAATGAGGAGGCATTACATCACATCTCCTCCTCCACCCCCCCCCCCCCAAAAAAACAAACACAACAAAAACATCTGAGGAAGCATTCAATCCATCCACCCATCCACACACACCCACCCCAACACACAAACACACACACACACACAAACACCACACACATATCACACACACACACACACACACACACACACACACACAAGCATAAAGCACATCTCTCACCTCATTATCCCCCTACCCTCAAATGAACATGCACACCCATTTTTCTTCATCTAAGATATAACCAGGTATCCTTCATTTCATACATTTCCCACATACTACTTTGTCTCCTCTTTCTCTGAACCCCCCCCCCCCCCCCACACACACACACACTTGTAAAACAGAAAACAAAAGTAATCAATCACAAAAAAAACCCCACAAAATGTTCTTTTTCACTTTTCATCAAACTATGATGTAAAAAAATTAATACAGCACAAAGAAGAAAAGCAAACATCACATACTTAAAAAAAGCAAAACAAAAAAAAAACCTTCATATTTCTGTCCATCATTTAAAAAGCTTCTCATCATTACTCTTTGGCTAAGGTGTCACATACATCAATATGCTCACATTTCCATGAATATCACAATTTATTTTCAGTTCAACACAATCCATATTACAACACACATCGCAAAAAAAAACAAAAAAAATACATTGGAAAAAAATATGTACCAAAAGAAGAAAACACTCACACTCCGCCCCTCTCTCTGACTATACTAAACACAGTTGGCAACTTAAAAAAAATGATGCAAGCCAACTGCACTTGCCTGCAAAAACTGCCCAAATTTTCAGTAAACTTTCAAGACTTGACCACTTTTGGTCATTGATACCAGTTTCGACTTGCATGATTTTTCCAGGTGGCCCATATTACTGATTACACACACACACACGCACACACACGGAGAATTACGTCACACCCCCGCCCACCCCACAAAAACAACAAAACACCACACAACACAAACACACACACCAGAGCATTACTTCATCTCCTCACACCCCCCCCCCACACACACACACACTCAAACACACACCACTCCCAACATTACTCTATTCTTCCATGCCCACACACACACACACACTCAACACACACTTCAACAAACAAAAGTAATTGCAACATGAAAATAAACCCCACTGCTATTGCACAAACTGCCTAAGTTTTCATTAATCTTCATTACTTAACATTTTGGTCCTGATATCAGCTTGACTATCATGATTTTTCCAGGTGGCACATACTACAATATTACACATGCCACACGTGCGGGCACACACACACACACACTTGCAAAACAGAAACAAAAGTAATCACAACAACAACACAAAAAAGCACAAATATTGTTCTTTTTCACTTTCATTAAACTATGATACCAATACAACACAAAGAAGAAAAACAAACATCCAAACACTTAAAAAAGCCAACAAAAAAAACCTTCATATTTTTTTTCCATGACTTAACATGCTTTTCATCATTTCTCTTTGACTAAGGTGTCACATAATATGCTAACATTTCCATGAATATCACAATTTATTTTCAATTCAACACAATCTGTGTTACAAAACACATCGCAAAAAACAAAAACAAGAAAAAACAAAAAAAACTGGAGAAAAAAGAAACATGGGCAAAAAAAAAGGAAACACTCACTCTCCCAGTCTCTCTGACTATATAAAACATGATTGACAACTTCAAAAAAATTTATGCAAGCCAACTGCACTTGTCTGCAAAAACTGCCTAAGGTTTTCAGTAATCTTTAATGACTTGATCACTTTTGGTCACTGATATCAGTTTGACCTGCATTTTTTCCAGGTTACCTACATTACAGTACACACACACACACACACACACACACACACACACACACACACACACACACACACACACACACCGAGGAGGAATTACGTCACATCTCCTCAACAACACCCCCAAAAAAAAAACATGTGCACACTCACTCACCATCCACACACACACACACAAGGAGGCATTACATCTCATCTCCTCTCAACACCACCACCAGAACCCAAGCACACACAAAACACCTCCCCCCCCCTCTCTCTTCTCTCTCTTTCTCTAATCATATGAAGCATAATTGGCTACTTGGTAAAATTAAACAGCCACACTGATTGTCTGCAAAAACTGCCTAGGGTTTTCACTAATCTTAAGACTGACCACGTTTTAGAACGTTATCATTACAGTATCAACCACCACACACACACATACACACACACACACACACACACACACCACCACACACACACACACACACACACACAAATGAGGAGGAATTATGTCACATCTCCTCATCCCCCCCCCCCTCCCCAAACACATACAAACACTCTCTTCCTCTAATCATATGAAACATGAATGACAACGCAACAAGATTATAGTTTACTGGTCTCAACGCATGATTTTTCCAGGCTGCATGTAATGCAGATTCACACACACACACACACACACACACCACACACACACACACACACACACACACACACACACACACACACACACACACACACAGCATAATAAACATCTCCCAGATCATTATCCCCACACCCTCAATTGAATATGCACACCCACATTTTTCTTCAATCTAAGATACTAATGACTTCTTTCATCTCATATATTTCTGACATACTTTCTCTATTTTTTCTCTTAAAAAAAAATACCAAAACAACCTCCACACACACAAAGAAAAAAAATTAACCAACACCCCCCAAAAACAACAACAACAACAACAAAAAAATCCCACAAAAATTCCTTTTCACTTTTTATAAAACAATGATACCAATACAGCAAAAAGAAAAGCAAACATCCACAAAAAAACTATTTCTGTCCATCATTCAACATGCTTTTCTTCATTACTCTTTGACTAAGGTGTTACATACATCAGTTTGCTCACATGAATATCACAACTTATTTTCTATTCAACACAATCTGTATTGCAAAAACCAAAACCAAAACAAAACAAAAAAATGTGCAAAAAAAACCAACACCCCCCCCCCCCTCCCCACTCTCCCAGTCTCTCTGACTATATAAAACATGATTGGCAACTTCAAAAAAAAAATTATGCAAGCCAACTGCACTTGCCTGCAAAAACTCCCTTTAAGTTTTCAGTAAAATTTCATGACTTGACCACTTTTGGTCACTGATACCAGTTTGACTTGCATGATTTTTCCAGGATGCCCATATTACAGTTTACACACACAGACTCACAGACACAGACACAGACACACACACAAAGGAAGAATTATGTCACAACCACCCCCCCACCCCCTGGAAAAAAAATCACAGACACACAAAAATACACACACACACAACATATGATGGGGCATTCAATCACATCTGCTCTCACCCCCCCCCCCTCCCACCCCTGTGCCAACACACACACACACACACACACACACACACACACACACACACACACCACACACACACACACACACACACACACACAGGGAATTAAATCAAATCCTCCCCAAAAACATACAACATACCACATACACCATACACACATACACACAAAATACATACATACACTACACAACACATACACACATACATACATACATACATACATACATACATACACATACACACACACTCACAAATTAGAGAGGAATTCAGTCACATCTCCTCTCACACCCCCCCCCCCCCCAAAAAAAAAAAAAAATTTCAAACACACACACACACACACACACACACACAAACAAACACACCCATGAGGAGGCATTATGTCTCTTCTCCCCCCTGCCCCCCCTTTCCACACACACACAGGAGGAGGCATTTAATCTCTTCTCCTCTCCGCCCCCTCCCCCAGCCCAAACACACACACACACACCACCACACACACACAACACACACACACACACACACACACACTGGGTGACATAAAGTATATCTCTCACCTTCTTATCCTCCCCCCCCCCTCCAAACACACACACACAACCTCAATGTGAACACTCTTCAATATAAGAAACTAATCACGTATCTTTCATTTAATAAATTTTCAACATACTCCCCTCTTTCTCTAAGGAAAAAAAAATCAAAAACAATGAACCCAAACAAACCAAAAAAAAAGTAACCAACAACCACCCCACTTCCCCCATTCCGTTTTTCATAGAATCTAGATCAAACTATGATGCCAATACAGCACAAAGAAGCAAAGAAAACATCCACATACATTTTAAAAAATAATAAAAACAACAACAAAAAGAACCCCCCCAAAAGTTTGTTTTTTCCCAATCATTCAACACGGTTTCTGTCATTACTTTAGACAAAGGTGTCACATACATAAATATGTTAACAATTCCATAATATCACAACTTGTTTTTAATTTAACACACTCTGTATTACATAACACACACCAATATTAAAAAAAACTAAAGAGAAACAAAATGAATGCAAACAAAAAACAAACAAAAATAACCCTACTCAATCTCCTCTCTCTCTCTCTGATCATATGATACATAACTGGCAACTTGCAAACAAATGATGCAAGCCAACTGCTGCTTGTCTGCAAAAACTGTCCAAGGTTTCCAGTAAACTTACATGATTACTTTTGGTCACTGATATCAGTTTGACTTGCATGATTTTTCCAGGTGCCCCATACAACAAATCCACACACACACCACACACACACACACACACACACACACACACACCACTCACACACACACACACACACACACACACACACACACACACTCACACACACACACACCACCACACACACACACAACACACACACCACACACACACACACCACACACACACACACACACACACACACACACACACACACTCACACACACACACACAACACACACACACACACACACACACACACACACCTCCCACCCCCCACCCCTGGGGAAAAAAAACATACACACACATACACAAACATCTGAAGAGGCATCCAATTACATCTCCCCCCCCCCCCCACACACACACACACACACTCTGTGCCAACACACACACACACAAAGAGAAGGAATTTAGTCATGTGCCCCCCCCCCTCCTCTGTGCCCCCCCTCCCCCCCCCCCACACACACAGAGGAGGAATTTAATCACATCTCCTCTCATCTCCCCCCCCCCTCCACACCCCCACTCCCCTCCACACCTAACAAAAGCACACACACACACGCACGCGCGCACACACACACACACACACACACACACCACACACACACACACACACACACACACACACACACACACACACAGAGGAGGAATTTAATCATCTCCTCTCATCTCTCCCCCCCCTCCACACCCCCACTCCCCCTCACCTACACACACACACACACACACACACACACACACACACACACACACCACACTACACACACACACACACACACACACACACACACACACACACACACACACACACACCTCTCTCTAATTAATCTCTTCTCTCATCCCATTTCTCCCCCCATCTCCCCAGCCCACACACATATATATACATACACTCTTTTCTTTCTTTCATGTCAACATGCTAATCAAAGCCATGATTCTTCAATGAATTCATCTCATAATCCATACTTTCTACACACACAAAATTTTAATTAAACCTTTTTTTTAAAAGATCAAATCACAGCTGAATTATTCAAAAATCTTGCTTTTTCTTGATCCACATTCAGCGTTTATGTAACTTGATCACCAAAAAAAGAGAAAGAAAACACACACAAACACAGCCACACCCACCGACATATATAGACATGCAAAAGCTGTCAATACCCATATTTCTTTCCACCTTTCAAGACACTGGTTGCATATTTTCTCTCAAGGATACAAATATACATATCTAAACACTGCATGATCAGCAAACTATATTTTCTACTCAACTCAAATCAGTTACAACTATAACCAATTCACACCATAAAAAGTTTGATTAAATAAAGAAAAAAAAAGGAGACGAACTAAAGCAAAACCTTATAAATATACAACACACATGTTGTACATTACATGTACAGATAATGAGATATTATATTATATGCATGCTCAGTACATGTACATGAACAAGACTAATACACATACACAATCAATAACATACACAAAATACATTTGCACACAATGTCACTGTCACACACACAGGAACCCATATCTTATATTCCAAATAAAAGTAGTTTACTTTCAAAACAGTTTTCCACCAGTATTAAAACTGCTTGTGTAAGGCGCCCATATCTTATATATATACCAAATAAAAGTAGTTTTTTTTCATACAGTTTTTTTTTACCAGTGTTTAAAACTGCTTGTGTTTGTTCTGATTTTTTTTAATCCATCTTAAAAAATACACAGGACCATAATTTGTTATTATTAACTACAAGGAAAGTACATTAGTGCTTTCCACCATACCAATGTTTTCCAATGGAAATTCATTCATCTTTAAAAATACACAGACTATAATCTGTTATTAACTACAAGGAAAGTACATTAGTGCTTTCCACCATACCTATGTTTTCCAAAGGCAAATAACACACACAGAACACTTACATACTTAAGCTTATATATAACAGTACACTTTGCATTTCCATTTATTTCTGCCAGTACATAAGTTTATATATAACAGTGCACATTGCATTTTCATCTATTTCTGCCAGTACTTAAGCTTATATATAACAGTACACTTTGCATTTTCATATATTTCTGCCAGTACATGAACTTCATCTTCATTGACAGTATTCCTTAGAGTTTTTCCTCTGCCAAGGTCTGTTTGCATGATTCTTAACTGTTCAGTTACTACTTCAGTGAGGCAAGGCATGGCACAATATATAGTTTGGCATGGCATGGCACAACATATAGTTTGGCATGGCATGGCATGGCATGAAATATAGTTTAGCGTGGCATGGCATGGCACAACATATAGTTTAGCATGGCATGGCACAACATATAGTTTAGCATGACATGGCACAACATATAGTTTAGCATGGCATTGCACGACATAGTTTAGCATGGCATGGCATGACATATAGTTTAGCATGGCATGGCACAACATATAGTTTGGCATGGCATGGCGTGTAGTATGGCAAACTAAAGTAGTACCATAGTCTGTGCTTAAGTATGTCAGCTACTATCCATGGACATACAGTGGTGTACAGTATGGAATATCTTGCAGGAAGATATCACATTACAGTAAAGTACAGACTACAATACAGTACAGTACAATACAGTACAGTACAGTGCAGTGCAGCACAGTACAGTACAGTACAGTTCAGTACAGTGCAGTACAGTACAATACAGTACAGTACAAATCAGTACAGTACACTACAGTACAATAAAGTACAGTTCAGTGCTCTGTTGTATGGTAAAGTACAAGGTAACATGACAACAAGGTATCACACTGTATCCTAATTATGTTTCTTTTCTTTACTGCGCTGCACAGCCATCTCATTTACTACTGTTGTGTAGCGCATAGAGTGTGGTGTGGTGTGGTGTGGTGTGGTGTGGTGTGGTGTGGTATGGTGTGGCTTGGTGTGGTGTGGTGTGGCGTGGTGTGGTGTGGTGTGGTGTGTGGAGTGATGAGGCGTGGCACTAAGCCGTACAGTGTATACATGTATTGCAGTGAATGCTATGGTATGGTATGGGATGGGATGGGATGGATGGTATGGTATGGTATGGGATAGTATGGGATGGATGAGATGGTATGGTATGGTATGGTATGGTATGGTATGATATATGGTATGGTAATGGTATGGTATATGGTATGGTATGGATGGATAGTATGGATGGATGAGTATGGTATGGTATGGTATGGTATGGTATGGTATGGTATGGTATGGTATGGTAATGGTATGGTATGTATATGGTATGGTATGTATATGGTATGGTATGGTATGGTATGGTATGGTATGGTATGGTATGGTATGGTGTGAGATGGTATGGTATGGATTAAGA
>CM060326.1:5923300-5924433 GCA_030674155.1 Stramonita haemastoma | reverse complement strand
TATTTATTGATGGACATGAGTTAAGCATTTCCTATTGCTATTTATATATGGACATGAGTTGAGCATGCATTACTCTCTCTCTCTGTCTCTCTCTCTCTCTCTGTCTCTCTCTCTCTGTCTCTCTCTCTTTCTGTCTGTCTCTCTGTGTCTCTGTCTGTCTGTCTCTTTCTGTCTGTCTGTGTCTGTCTCTGTCTCTCTTTGTGTCTCTTTCTCTCTCTGTGTCTGTCTGTCTGTCTGTCTGTCTGTCTGTCTCCCTCTCTGTCTGTCTGTCTGTCTGTCTGTGTTCTCTGTCTCTCTGTCTCTCTCTCCCCTCTCTGTCTCTCTGTCTCTCTCTCCCTCTCTGTCTCTCTCTCTTTCTCTCCCTCCCTCGCTCCCCCCTCCTCTTTCTCTCCCCTCCCTCTCTCTCTCCTCTCTCCACCCCCCCCCCCCCCCCCTCTCTCTCTTCTCTCTCTCTTCTCTCTCTCTCTCTCTCTCTCTCTCTCTCTCTCTCTCTCTCTCTCTCTCTCTCTCTCTCTCTCTGTGTGATGAAGATGAGCTAAATCAGTAGCATTATGGCCAGGCAGAGGAAATGTTGGGAGGGAGGGTGAAGTGTGGAGAGAAACTTGGACAGAAAAATGTTGTGCAGAAAGTGGAGCAGTATCTGTCAGTCTGTAATTCCTTTCAGAGTTCAGAGCATGCAGTGTTCACTGTTCAGACAGATTCAGGCAGGCTACACATGATGTCTGAAAAAAATCAGGCATACTGAGTATATATATCAAATAGCAACAGTTATTCAGTAAAGTGCTTGAGTCAAAATTATTTTCCTATTGTTAATAGCAGGAAAAATATATCTAGAAAACTATGCGTGTACTCATTATTTGTTACTTTGAGCAGATCTTGCAATGGTATATTGATAAATTTGCTTTAAAATTTTTTCTCTCAAGTTTGTGTACGTCACATTTCAGTAGAAAGTCGGTTTCATTTTTAATTTTGGTGTTACAAAATAGACACAATCTGTCTCGAATATTATCACATTAAAACTTGCTTGTGTAATTGCTACACGAAAACAGTACACAATTGTGGAGTTTGAATACAGCTCTTTGACAAAAATACTTGAAAATTATCTATAAATATCACACCTCTCTTTATCACTT
>CM060326.1:5908300-5918300 GCA_030674155.1 Stramonita haemastoma | reverse complement strand
GGACTCTGGCATAATTATGTAAGTAATGTGCGTGTTATTGTGTTTATTTATTTAATTTATATTTTATTTTATTTTAATTTTTTATTTATTTTTAATTTTATTTTCTCTATTTTTATTTATATTTTCTTTGTTCTTTTATATCAAGGATAAATTTCTTGTACAGAATTTTCAGACAGTTGGGATGCTATTTATGTATGTATTTATTTATTATTTTATATGGAGGACAATGGAATAAGCACTTATGTGCTTTGTTACATCCAGTCCCTGTGTGTATGCATTTTTGTAAATTTTTGTCATCCTTCCCACTGGCACACAAAGGCCTACTTTTCCGAAAAGTGGAATAGGGATTTAACGTATGCACAAGATGTTCTATGTGTGTTGTGTTTCTGTATGTCACATGCTATGTGTTTCTCATGGGTGATGTTTTATTTTAAACAGAATTCTGCTTTAGTTATTTTTGGATTAAATTTTTTTAAAAAGAAATATTGATTCAAGACTTTAAAATCCTGTTGAAAATAACCAGAATGACAACCTGTGGCAAATTAACACCCCCTTGAAAAGCCAGGAATATCACAGCTTGTGGATTAAAAGTTTTTTGGGAGTCATTCGTCAGCTGGATGTTTTTCAGTCTGTGGAGTTACAATACCAAAGCAAGCTAAAAGCTGTGCAATAAATTCTGCCTGTGTAAAGCAGAGCTTGGAGGCTAGATCAGTTTATATATTTATTTTATTTATTCTTTTATATCGAGGATAACAGAATAAGCAATCATGTGCTTTTTTTCATCCGGTCCTCGTGTGTATGCAGTTTTGTAAATATTGTCATCTGTTCCCACCGGCACATGATGGCCTACTCTTACGAAAAGCGGAACAGGATTTAACGTGTGCGCAAGATGTTCTGCGTGCGTTCGCACACGGGGCCTCGGTTTAAAGTCTCATCTGAAGGACTTTTGGGGAGAGTGGAGTCAGCACTGATGTTAACTCCAGGAAGAAAATTTCCTCGACTGGACTCGAACCCGGGTCTTCAAATTGCGAGCGCAATGTTCTGACCACTAGGCTATCCGCCCCTCTTCAGTGATTGAAGATCAGTGATTGAAGTAGCAAGAAATAAAAGGAGTGGTTTTTGCTGTGTGTGTGATAAAATGTATCTGCCTGCATGCAATGGTGGGCAGGAGTTTGAAGCTGAAGCCAACATTTAACAGCTGACAGGAGGGAGGGAGGGAGGGAGGGAGGGAGGGAGGGAGGGAGGGAGAGAGAGAGAGAGAGAGAGAGAGAGAGAGAGAGAGAGAGAGAGAGAGAGAGAATCTGTAAAAGAAAAAAAGAAGAAAATAATTGATTCGTCAATCTGAATCTGGCGTCAACAAAAGCAAATCAATGGAGAAACTGATATCAATAACAAAAAAACAGTGCTTTGCAAAAATGTTTATAGCAAAATTATATCAGATATTAGGTGGAGGGGGGGGGGGGGAGCATGCATGTATTATTTAATATCTGTACAGAATTTACCCTCGTTTTTTTTTCGTTCGCAGGGTTGGTTGTACCGAGACAGAGGAGACACTGAAGATGTATATGTCCTGTTAAACAGGTACTGCATTGTGTGTGTGTGTGTGTGAGTCAAAGTCAAAGTCAAATTTTTATTCCACGATGGTACATTGAATAAGCATTTTTTTTTGGTAACATTTTTTCATCAAGACACCAATCTAAGGAAAAAAAATCACCCAAATTATTTACTAAGATGATTTCAACAGCTTTAAGATATAAAATATATAGATAAAAACAAGCAACCCCCCCCCAATAACAAAACAAAACAAAAAACACAAAAAACAAACAAAAAATGCACTCAAAAGTCTGTCATAACACACACACACACACATATGCGTGTGCAGGCACTCACCCACACGAGAACGTCAAGTCAAGTCAAAAACACTTTAATCATCCCTGAAGGGCAATTAAAATACTGACAGGCATATTGATACAAATCATAATCAAACACACGAAGTAGCTATAATTTCATATTTGTTCAGAGATTATATAATAACTTCAAATAAAAATGTCACAAACACTCGCACTCTACGCGCGCGCGCTTGCAGACACGCAAACACACACACACACACACACACGAATGTTTAGATACAATGTTCTTAAAAAAAACATTGACTAGAAAAGACATGATCACCATTATTTACACATTGTAATGCGTTCGCACACACAATTATACATGCATGCATGCACGCACACAAGATTCAAGATTTAATTCGCCTTTGACCCCTCTTGGGGCATGGAGGATTTCAGAAAACAAAATCAACTGTAACATATATAATATGCATTAATAGAATACACACATACACACACACACGCCCCCCCCTCTCCCCCCCCCCCCCCCCACACATCCACACCCACCCGCCCACACACATACGCTCCCCCCCCCCCACACACATACACACCATCCACCCGCACACACACGAGCACACATAAGCACACACACAGTGACACTCACATTTACACTCCCGCCCCCCCCCCCCCCCCCGACACACACACACACACACACAACACACACACACACACACACACACACACACATGCACACACACACACACACACACACATGCACACACACACACACACACACATGCACACACAAGCTCACCAATAAATGCAATGTTTTAAAACCATTGGCTAGAAAGACATGAATTTACAAGCAATTCAAAAAGTCAATAAAGCCAAATATAAGACATACTTATTTTATGGGTACATAAGCATGTATATGCACACCTGTATGCATTGGCTGCATAAATTCAGAGAAGTGAAATAAAAAACCCAAACAAAACAAACAAAAAACCCCAAACAAACAAAAAACAAAAACAAACAACCGCAGTCAGTGTTATCATGAGTTTAGAACTCGGATAGCTACTGGCACAAAAGAATTCCTTTTTCTGTTTGTTTTGCTGTTGTGGCATTGAAAACGGCGTCCTGAAGGCAACAATTGAAATTCTGAAAACAAAGCGTGGGAGGAATCGGCCAAATGGCAGTTGCTTTGCGTACGAGCTGCTGATTACAAAATGACATGAGATCTTTTTGTTCTTCTCTGATAATTTTTTAGCAGATTCTCACAATTCTCTGAAGACTATTCTTGTTCTTAATACTATCCTAGTGGTCAGAACATTGCGCTGGCAATTTGAAGACCCGGGTTTGAGTCCGGTCGAGGAAATTTTCTTCCTGGAGTTAACATCAGTGCTGACTCCACTCTCCCCAAAAGTCCTTCGGATGAGACTTTAAACCGAGGCCCCGTGTGCGAACGCACGCAGAACATCTTGCGCACACGTTAAATCCTGTTCCGCTTTTCGTAAGAGTAGGCCATCGTGTGCCGGTGGGAACAGATGACAATATTTACAAAACTGCATACACACGGGGACCGGATGAAAAAAAAGCACATGATTGCTTATTCTGTTATCCTCGATATAAAAGAATAAATAAATAAATAAATAAACAAACTAAGGCTATTGTACCAACAAATGAAAGCAAAACTTAAAACGCTCTCTATGTAAGACTTGTAAAACAAAGAAAAAAACTTTTTGTCGACAAAAAATGAGTTAAGCTTCCTCAGAAAATACACACGTTGTTGCCCCTTTTTGACAATGGCGTCAGTGTTAGCATCCCAGTTTAACTTGTGGTCAAAAACAGTTCCCAGATATTTGTATTTCAAAACGTTTTCAACTTCATTATGGATGATGGTATTCTCAGAAGTGTGCTCCTATCTTCTGAAATCGATAGGAAGATCTTTAGTTTTAGAAACATTTAGCTCCAGATAGGCCTCATCACACCAATGTACAAACTCAGTGAGGGCTGGACCATGGTCTAGGACTGATCCAGATAAGAGAGACAGAACAGCACTGTCGTCTGCAAATTTTACCAGAAATGAGTTTTCGTGGCTGCTTCTACAGTTGTTTGTGCATAGAATGTAAAGAAGTGGCGAGAGGACGCAGCCCTGTATGTGTGCATGTATGTGCTTGCACACATTTAGAGTTTAAAACTTCATAAAATGTCAAACAAATTTATCAATTACAGTATCACAGATACTATTTTTTAGAAAGCCCAAAAAGTCAAACAAACAAATTATCAGGTTACAATTTCTCCATACTTCAGTTCATACTTTACATAAAAAAAAAAGCAAGGAAAATATCAAAAGTCAAAAAGAAAAAACAACAACAAGAAAACGAAAAAAAATTCCACAAATACAATAATAATACAATATGATAATACCCATCACCACTGAGAGAAAAACAAAACAAAACCACAACACTAAAAAAGAAAGAAAGGGTTGGAACGGATGGGGATGGGGTATCAAAGCGGAAGGGGGAAAAACGCAAAAAGCAAACAGAATTATAATAATGAAAAATGATTATACTAATTAATAAAAACCCCTACACATATCAACAGCAACACCCCCCCCCCAACAAAATACAAAAAAAACTAAATTAAAAAAAAGGCCTTAACCACTAACCAAAACAATATAAATGTAGTAGTGTTATTACTCTCATTAATAATAATTAAACCACCAAAAAAGCCGTTCAAGCTGAAACCTATTGAACTGGGTAAGAAAAAAATGCATGAAAAAAGTCACCAATGTAGCCATCAGGTCAGCCATTTGGTTTTCTCCTTTTCCATTGTATTTAAATTTGCAAATTATATGCGTGTTTACATACATCACTTATAGCCTGTCGTGAACTTTAAAAAAGAAAAGGCTTTCTCCTCCTCTCCCCCCTTCCACATACATATATAGCAAGCTAAGTGTAAATTTTTCCTGTCACAATAAATCATACCTTAAAGATTTTGAGGGGGAGCAGAGAGTACCAATACATTTAATCTAAACATGGCTGATTGGATTCATGATTCAGTTTTTAAACACCCAATCTAAGGTAAGTGGACAAATGGACTTTGACGCAAACATTCACAAATTCTGAGCATTAATAAAAAATCACCGAAAACATTTTCTAATGAACAATCAGGAATATTGGGCAAAGAGGTTTTTACAAATTGACATTTAAGAATCAAATGAAAACTTGAAATGTTTTCACCACAACACCACGTAAAGCGTGCTAATTTTGTTTTAAATGCATTTAGCTTTAATTTTTAAAGTAGCGAGATGACTTGTCTGAGCTTTGCCATAGTATAATGGGGGAAATTTGAAACTATTTAAGTTGAAGTTATCACAACATGATGTTTAGAAATGCTACCCAAATCTTTAACTCTTTGTGTTTGTGTGTGTGTGTGTGTTCGTGGATGCATGCTTGTGCTTGCTTTCATTTTTGTATTTTATGGGTTTGACCCAGTGTATATTTTGCTCAGGGTTCAGTTTTTACAATGGAAGATTCTAGAAATTGTAGTTTGTGTGTGTGTGTTATTTATTTATTTTATCTATTTATTTATTCTTTTATATCTAGATTAATGGAATAAGCACTCATGTGCTTTTTTACATCCAGTCCCTGTGTATATGCTGTTTTGTAAATCTTATCTGTTCCAACTGGCACACAATGGCATACTCTTATGAAAAGCGGAATAGGATTTGACATGTACACAAGATGTTCTGCATGCATTTGCACATGGGGCCTCGGTTTATAGTCTCACCCAGACTTTTGGGAGAGTGGAGTCAGCACTGATGTTAACTCCAGGGGAAAAAAAAATCCCCTCAAACCCGGGTTGTCAAATAGCGAACGCAATATTCTGACCACTAGGCTATACCGTCCCTGTGTGTGTGTGTGTGTGTATAAAAGAAAAAAAAGAACTTGTCTATCTGAATCTGGCATAAAAAACCCCCCAGATCAATGGAGAAACTGATATCAATAACAAAAGACGGTGAATTGCAAAAATGATTATATTAAAATCATATCAAATACAAGAGGGGTGTGTGTGTGTAGTGTGCACGAGCATGCGTGGGTGTGTGTGTATGTGAGAGAGGAGGGGAGTGGGGGAAGAGCATGCATGAATTGTTAATGTCTGTACAGAATTTACGCTCATTTTTATTTTATTTTCAGGGTTGGTGTACCTAGACAGAGGAGACACTTGAGATGTCTATGTCCTGTTAAACAGGTACTGCATGTATGTGTGTGTGTGTGTGTGTGTGTGTGTTTGTGTGTGTGTGTGTGTGTGTGTGTGTGTGTGTGTGTGTGTGTGTGTGTGTGTGTGTGTGTAAGAGAGGAAGTAGGTTGGTGGGTATCTATAGAAGTAGTGGGTGTCCTGTCCAACTAGGAGAAGATTCTATCAGTGGCAAGATGCATTCAAGTTATCACTGACAGCCAGTTCTGTAAGTAAAGATTCTATCAGTGGCAAGATGCATTCGAGTTATTACTGACAGCCAGTACTGTAAGTGAGCCATGTGAAAAAGATTACTGAACTAGGAGAAGATTCTATCAGTGGCAAGATGCATTCGAGTTAACACTGACAGCCAGTTCTGTAAGTGAAGATTCTATCAGTGGCAAGATGCATTCGAGTTATTACTGACAGCCAGTACTGTAAGTGAAGATTCTATCAGTGGCAAGATGCATTCGAGTTATCACTGACAGCCAGTGCTGTAAGTGAAGATTCTATCAGTGGCAAGATGCATTCGAGTTATCACTGACAGCCAGTACTGTAAGTGAGCCATGTGAAAAAGATTACTGAACTAGGAGAAGATTCTGTCAGTGGCAAGATGCATTCGAGTTATCACTGACAGCCTGTACTGTAAGTGAAGATTCTATCAGTGGCAAGATGCATTCGAGTTATCACTGACAGCCTGTACTGTAAGTGAAGATTCTATCAGTGGCAAGATGCATTCGAGTTATCACTGACAGCCAGTACTGTAAGTGAGCCATGTGAAAAAGATTACTGAACTAGGAGAAGATTCTATCAGTGGCAAGATGCATTCGAGTTATTACTGACATCCAGTTCTGTAAGTGAGCCATGTGAAAAAGATTACTGAAAGGGGTGTATGATTGTGCACATATTTCATGCCACAGTAACAAAGGTAAATATGCAACAAAATATGACCCCTTTTAAACCTGAGGAGGGGATGGGGGAGGGAGAATTTCCTTCTTTTTAAAAATGTATGTTATTATCTAAGTATTCGACGAAGAGGAAGAACATTTCAAAGTAAAGTTTTATTTCAAGTACTTTTAGGATGGACAAAGGTATTTGTCCATGAATATCAATTTTGTTGTGTTTTGCCTTTAAGTAAGTCAGTGAATGTTTAAAAAAAAAAAGTTGACACACACATAGGCTTATGTCTACATGGTGTAAGTATGTATCTATGTTTGTCTGTTGTTCGATGATGACCTCCTAAACAGCACAGAGAGGCAGCTGCTGTTTCGGAAATTAGGCAAAAATTTGATTATAGTGGAGGTGCCTTACCCTCAGTACATCCCTACTCTCTCGGCCAAGAGGGCATACAGACAGTCAGCGTTGGAGATGTTCTCCAAAGGCCAACTAGCCCCAGGGCTGCACGCATAAAAACTGTGCAAATCAAGCCTCCTAGTCAGAGAGAGAGGAGAAAGCTGATGTGGTTTGGTCACACCACAAGACACAACACCCTAGCAAAAACCATCCTGCAAGGAACAGTCGAGGGCAAGAGAAGAAGAGGCCGCTAACAAAAATCATGGGTTGACAACATCAAAGACTGGACCGCCCAACCCCTGCAACACCTCCTACTAGCCACACAGGATCGTGAAGCATGGAAAAAGATCTCTGTTGCGTCTTCTCTCATGTCCCCCCTACGTCCTTTGGGACATGGGACTGAGTGAGTGAGTGAGTGAGTGAGTCAGAGAGTCATAGTCAATCACTAAAGACTAAGCTGTAAAGTGGAATTCCATGAGTTGGAAAGCCACTGATCATACAGCCTCTCACTTTGTTGTTGCCCCCAGCGTCAATGTAAATATTTAATGAAGAAGCAAATCCACACGAAGGAATCGCATTAATTCCACACACAGGATGAAGGTCAGGCTCAGGAATCGTGTGAAGTAAAATTGGCCAGTACTGCCTCTTTCATCAGTATGTCTGTCATGTTCATCACCATTTTCCTCATGAAAAATGGTGGACTCACAGTGACAAAAAAGTCCAACAGGACACATACAGAGTGACTGACTGTCAAAGGGAAGGAACCCAGGATCGGTGGTCTAGAGGTAACGCGCCTGACTAGAAAGCGAAAAGTCCGTGTTGGAGTGTGCGGTGGTTCGAATCCCGTTTGGGCCCAAAACTTTTCCCCCATCCATTAGACCATGAGTGGTGGTCTGGGGGCTAGTCTTTTGGATGAGACGATAAAGTGAGGTCCCGTGTGTTACACATAATTATTTGGCACACGTAAAGAATGCACTTCAACAAGCGGGCTGTCCCTGGCAAAATTCTGTAGAAAAAAGCCACTCTGATAGGGAAACAAGTACAGTTGCAGTTAGTAAAAAATAAAAATTGTGAGGCTCCACCACATAAAGAGTCGCATTGCACCTGAGGTCAATTTTTAGTTATTGACATGCTATTAATTTGCAATGAAATGGCTATACAACACAAAAAACAGACTGAAAATTGAATAATTCTATCAACAGTTATTACAAATTGAAATGATAGACTGCAGGAAATGTCAAAACGAGAAATTGACAAGTTTAGCATCCTAAAAGGTGGTCAGAATGAGGGCTTTGCTATTTCCAAAGCACGTTTAAAGACAAAAGGAAACAGAATTATGCCTTGGTAGTTTTATAATCCATCAAAATCTCAAAATTGAGAACCTCACCCTCACCTGTCTTTAATGGCTTCTAGCAGAAAAGTGGATTATGTGCTAAGCGACTCATTTTGTGGTGGAGTGTTACAATCATGGATAGGCGCTGCACTTGTGGCGATGCACTCTCCTTGGGGAGAACAGCCTGAATCTCATGCAGAGAAATCTGGCGTGACATGTTGTGGTATAAAATAAAATAAATCTGTAAGGAGACTGAGGATTCTGGTGAATGTCTTAACCATCCTACCGTCTTCCTGCTTGTTTTTGTTTGTTGTTGTTGTTGTTGTTGCTGTTGCTGTTGCTGTTGCTGCTGCTGCTGCTGCTGCTGCTGCTGCTGCTGCTGTTGTTGTTGTTGTTGTTGTTGTTGTTGTTGTTGTTGTTGTTGTTGTTGTTCTCAGCTCGAGCTGTGATGTTCACCAATGTCAGATTTTGTGTATGTGGCCGATTGCCCTCCATGAAGGCAGCCACATGTTGGCTTCAGGGATGATGTCTGAATACAGCACCAGTGTGCAGGGGCTGTTTCTGTATTTCAGCTTTTTTGTCCATTCCTACTGGCAAGCAATGTGTGCAGGGGTTATTTCTGTGTTATGTGGTAACTGATGTGTACAGATGATACTGTGTGATGTGTTAATAATTAATTAATACATGGAATTTGTATAGTGCTATCTCTTGTAAAGACAAATCAAAGCGCTTGCATTTGACCTACAGAGCCACAGATCATGCTGCCACCAGGCGCAAAGATCCCCAACTCCAACTCCCCGATTTTTCCTCAGGGATGGTGTCTAAACACGACACCTGTGTGCATGCTGGTTTGTTATAATTTTGTCATCCGCTCCTACCGGCACACGATGGCCTACTCTTCCGAAAGGTGGAACGGGGTTTTAACGTGTGCGCAAGATGTTCTGCGTGCATTCGCACACGGGGCCTCGGTTTCGAGTCTCATCCGAATGACTTGTTAGTGGTAACTGATGTGAACACATGATACTGTGTGATGTGTACTGGTAACTGATGTGTACACATGATACTGTGTGATGTGTTATGTGGTAACTGATGTGTACACATGATACTGTGTGATGTGTTATGTGGTAACTGATGTGTACACATGATGAATACCACTGTGTGCAGATGGTGACCAGGATGAAAGAGGCAGACCACCAACATTATCCTACTTTGCCAACATCACTGAGATCAGTGGTCTGGGAGGGCTACAGGAGATAGTAGAACTCAGCAGAGGGGGAGAGAGATGACAAACCCTGGTGGCATTGGC
>CM060326.1:5898795-5908200 GCA_030674155.1 Stramonita haemastoma | reverse complement strand
CTGTCTATCCTTTAGTCTGGCAAAATGTGGGGGCACCCCTGAAGACCAAACAACCAGTTTCCTCCATTCCTCTCTCTGTTCTGCATTTCTCAGGGTTCTGTTGAGTTCTAGGCCTGTCCATTCGCTGATCTTGTCCTCCCATCTACTTGGTCTGCCTCTTTTTCTTCCTCCTTGCCTTGCAGTACTGTTTTTGCAAGCCCTTTCGATCTTGCGACATGCCCATACCATTTAAGTTTATGCTTCTTTATGATTGATAGGTTTTCGTGGGGACCAATGGTTTGCTGGATTCTGTTATGCACGTCTTCATTGCTATGTGGTCTCCGTAGGAGATGCCAAGGAGTCTCCTGAAATATCTCATCTCTACCGCCTGTACTCTTCTCTCCAAATCTGCAGTAAGGGTCCACAATTCAAGGCATACAGGAATATGGATATGACAAGGGAGCCCATTAGTCTGATCGTGGAGTTGAGTGAGATATTTTTATCTTTCCAGATGGTGTTCAGTTTTGAGAGTGCTGTTATTGTCTGTGCAATCCTGCATTCTACTTCTGGCTTGGACCCCTGGTCTGATACAACAGCTCCTAGTACTTGAAGCTTTGAACTGTTTCCAGCTTCTGGTCATTGACCCTGATATCAGTGCTGATGCCCTTGGCATTATTGGTCACCAGTTTGGTCTTTTCTGCACCGATTTCCATGCCATGTTTTTGGAGGCCTTATTCAAGTGATGGGTGATCATTTGCACGCCTTGGCTTCAGTACAGTCCCCCAGTTCACCCAGTTGTAAATGTGTACCTGCCATCTTTAGGGTCAGGGAAGGTAAAGCAGCCAGGGAGAGGAGATGGGTGCTGCCCTCAATATACTGGCCCCTAGAGAAGCTAGGTCTCTGATGCCTTTCTCCCCTACGACCACCTAGGTTATGGACACCTTTACCTTTTATTCAGGTGTTCTGTTAGGCTGGCAAGCTCTTGTTCTGATCCTGCTAGTCCATCAATGTCATCTGCAAAGCCAAGGTTTATGATTGTTCTGACACCAATGCTGATGATCCTTTATGGTGTTCCAGAGCATCAGCCATGATTCTCTCAAGGAAGATGCTGTAAAAGGGTGAGAGTAGACTAACCCTGCCTTACTCCAACTGTTCAAAACCACTCTCCAATGTTGCTGTTGTAGGACACTGCACTGGTGGCCTTGTTGTACAGCTCTTTGATGAGTTCTCAAACACTTATAGAGCGGATTGTTTAGCGTTTCCCCTCTCACTAATAGTCAAGCATTATTTAGCCTTTCCCCTCTCACTAACATATTAGTTTCAAATAGTCAGCATTTTAGCCTTTCCCCTCTCACTAATAGTCAAGCATTATTTAGCCTTTCCCCTCTAATAATAGTTCAAGCATTATTTAGCCTTTCCCCTCTCACTAATAGTTCAAGCACAGGGGAGTATCATCTGCTACCTAACCCTCTCTCTTGTGGCATTGGCCTGCTTGATTCAATGTCTGAAAGTGGTATGTCTACAAGTTCAGTCTCCATCCACCTCACCCAGTTCAAAATCATTCTCTTCCGCATTCCCTCACCCCCTCCTGTTCTCCCTCCCTCCCTCCCCTCTCCTCAATCAGAAGTGATTCTTGTAGCCCAAAGCATTGCCAGAATAATCATCATTATTAAGTGACGCCATTTTAGTCACACTTCTTGACATGATATCTAAACTCACCAGAAAATCACCAGCACTGAGGAAAACCTACCTGCACAGCCCAGGATGAAGAAACTGGAAGGAAGATTCATGTAATCACCAGCCGCCATGGCGCAGTGGTTAGCGCCTTGGATTTCCGACTGGAAGATCATGGGTTAGATTCCCATAAGTCATCGGATTTTTCAGACTCCGACCGGCTCCTACCCAGAGTGAGTGTGCTGTGGGCTCAGTGGGGAGACTGGGACCACACGGTTCGAGCTTCATCCACTTTACGGATGAGAGTTTGACAGTGTTGCTCTAATTACCTGACCAACACTGCAGGTGTCTGTATCTCTCAGGCCCTGTTGACACCGCGATATATTATAACAGTAAGCGCACAGTACAACCCTGTCAAGTAGTCTCAAAGCGATGCACTTCCACAACAGCATCATTACATCATCCTCATCACCATTGATCATCATGCAATAATAAAAAATGCCTCTGATTCAGTGGCCCCAGTAGCACTAGTCTCATGGTGACCTCAGATTCAGTTTTCCCATACACTTGTGTGCCTGTGGTGAGTTTGTGTCGAAGCCTTTGGGGTTGAAGGTTTGTGGGGAGATTAAGGGTGGGGAGTTTTACAACCCTCCATTGTTAACTTAAAAGTGCAGTCCTGCCATTACCTTAATTTCCTTTAAGTAAAACACATGCAGAAGATCAACTCTGCACGTTAAAGATCCCACAACTCTCAGAAACAAACCTAGCATGCATCTGGTGAACAAAAAAATTCAGCTGCTTTTAGAAGTGACGCCAGCAGGCAGAGTTCTTCCTGACTTACAAGCACAGGAGAAGACCTGGCACTACACATATGCACGCAAACATGCGCACGCACGCTCACACATACACACACACGCACACACACGCACACAACACACACACACGCACACACACATGTAAACACAAAAAATAATAATCTTGTAACCATAGGCCACTTAACCCCACTAAATAACTATGCATTTTGCTAAAACATTCCCCCTCCTCTCTTACAAAAACAACAACAAAAAGACATGTTTGCCCATTCCCTATTCTTACTCTCACACTCACAGACAACTTAGCTGTAACTTCTCTTCTGCCCCTTTGCACATACAGCTATCCATTCCACCCCTTCTGTCTAACATCCTTTGTCCTTAGCAGCCCCCCCCCCCCCCCTTAGAAACGCAAGAAACAAAAAAGGTTTGTTCTGTGTCATGTCTTGTATCATGATATCCACCTGCCTTTTGTGTCCACATGTTGGGCCAGGGTAAGAAATAAAGGTTATTATAAAAAAAAATATAAAAACAAGGTTAGTGTAAAAGTTAATGTTATCAATTAACATCATTAGTAACTGGGAAAAGGCTGTCAGTCAACTGACTTGTTCGCCTTATGCATGCATGGATGTGGACACAATGGCACATAGACACAATGGTACCAAGCTTTTGACACAATAGTTTGGAAGTTTTCTTTAAATCACAAATTACCTGTCCTATCAATCAGCCATGGTTGTTTTTGTTGCTTCACTGACTGGATTTTCAGGACAATTTTCCATTTCTGGAATCAGCTCAGTGGTTTCCGGCAGCCTCCTTTTGTTTTCAAACAGGCCATAGGTATTTTCAAAAGAAACCCAAATCAAGTAGTTAAACACAGGAACAAGCCCAAAGGTACGGTAATTTCCTGCCGTTTTCTTGCATTTCCCAATTATTCAATTGTTCCCAATTATAATTTTCCAGCTCTGAAATCATCAATTTCTGGCCTACTGTGTTTTTGAAAAAAATTGGGTCTGTTTCCAAAAGAACCCAAATTGAATTGATGAACGAAGATAGTTATTAGCCCCAAATAAAACCATGTGAGAAAAACTGCACTTATATACATGTGCTAGCCTTTTTCTACTCCCACTTACCTAGCCATACATATCCTACCCCTTTCTCCCGATTGACAAAAGAACCCTAGTAGATAAACTAAGGAATCAGCACACATAAAAAACATATGCAAAAAAGCTCGCTCTTTACCAGCTGCCATGGTGCAGTGGTTAGCGCCTTGGTTTTTGGACTGGAAGGTCATGTATTCAAATCCCATAAGAGTCATAGGGATTTTTCAGACTCGGCCAACTCCTACCCAGAGTAAGTGAACTGTGGGCTCAGTGGGGAGACTGGGATCACACAGTCGAGCTTTATCCACTTTATGGATGCGAGTTTGAGAGTGTTACTCAAATTACCTCAGGACCAACACTGCAGTTGTCTGTAGCTCTCGGGCCCAGCTGATGCCAAGATATATTAATATCGTAAGCGTAGAGTACTATTTTATTTATCTATTAATTTATTCTTTTATATCTAGGATAACGGAATAAGCATTCATGTGCTTTTTTCATCCGGTCCCCGTGTGTATGCAGTTGTATAAATATTGTCATCTGTTCCCACCGGCACACAATGGCCTACTCTTACGAAAGGCGGAACAGGATTTAATGTGTACACAAGATGTTCTGCGTGTGTTTACACACGGGGCCTCGGTGTTAACTCTAGGGGATCCAACGGGAGTACAACCCTGTCAGGTAGTCCCATAGCACATGCACTTCTATAGAAGCATCATTACATTATCCTCATTATCATCATGCAAAAAAAAAAAAATTGCCTCTGATTCGGTGGCCCCAGTTGCTCTGATCTCATGGTGACCTCAGATTCAATTCCCCAAATGCTTCTGTGCCTGTGGTGAATTTGTGTCTAAGACTTTGGGGTTGGAGGTTCATTGGAAGGTCAGCAGTGCAGGGCCCCTCTGGCTGGTGGCCCCATGGCGGCCTAATATTGATGAGCTCCCTGCTGAATAGAATGCAGATCTATATATATATTTCAATTTACATGCTGAATTTATCAGCCTGGCATCATAAGCTTTAAAGCACACAGTAGTCTGGCAACCTTCTCTTACAAAGGATCTGCCATTCATGGCAACATACACTCTAAGACACCTGTCATACATCAGTCAAACACCTACCTCTCAAATGTCTCCCATGAAGCTGCTCTCACTGGTCTGAAGTCCTCTCTCCTTTCTCCTCATTGCCATTTCATCAAAAGTTCTAAGTTTCCTCCACCATCAGGCTATAAAACAGAAAACATCATTATTAGCACAAGTGTCCATTGAAGAGTTATCTAAGTCTACTGGTACAATCATCAGAACAAAATGCACAAGATCATGGTCGTTCTCAGAAGCTTCCAGCATTATCCATGAAATTTTAAGAAAACTGATAAAATTAAGGAGTAAAAGAATTTCCTTTTGTTTAAATAAATGTAACTTGCCATTTATGGGATTATTTTACATCAATTAACTAAAAAAAAAAAAAAAAAGATTTTTTAAAACTTTGGATTTCTTACAGAATTTCTGTCTAGAACTTGCCTCCAATAATGTTCTAGACAAAGGCAAAATCCAAAAGCTAGAATCAATGGGTTTTAACATATACATGTGCACAATGTTCTGTGTGGGTTCATGAATACACAGGACCTTGTTGCCTCACCAAAAATCGACCCCCCCCCCCCCCTCCCACCACCCTAACGGCAGTTCTGAATGATTTTAATTTCCTTAAAAAATAGCTTCATCTAAAATTCCTAATTTTTACCTTCATGACCTCTTCAATCCACCGGGATTGCTTCAACTTTCGACAGACCCACACACCATGATTATCACACCCGCCTGTGCACAGCCTGGATAGATCTGCATTAGACTACACGCTATACGCTACGGAAACCAGCCATATTTGATAGCGCTACTTGGTCGTGAAATGTGCAATTAGTAAGAAAATATACTGATACAATTTCTACCACAATGTCAACAGAACGGAGCGATTATTATAGCAACGAATTAATATTTACCATCATGTCATTTTACTGAGCCCTTCTCACGAGGCCGCACTGCGTCTTTCCGCCATCGGAATACCGGAAACGATGGCAACATCGGCCATAACAACCAAAACAAAAACTTAAAAAAATAAATAAATAAATAAATAACAATTTTAAAAGTTATTAGGGCTTCGAAGACTTCTGCTTTTGTTTTTAAAACTTTTACTAAAAGAAAAGCAAACTGGCTTTACGGCTTCGAGGACTTCTGCTCGGTGTTTTAAAACACCTCGAGTCCGGTCGAGGAAATTTTCTTCCTGGAGTTAACATCAGTGCAGACTCCACTCTCCCCAAAAGTCCTTCGGATGAGACTTTAAACCGAGGCCCCGTGTGTGAACGCACGCAGAACATCTTGCGCACACGTTAAATCCTGTTCCGCTTTTCGTAAGAGTAGGCCATCGTGTGCCGGTGGGAACAGATGACAATATTTACAAAACTGCATGCACACGGGACCGGATGAAAAAAAGCACATGATTGCTTATTCTGTTATCCTCGATATAAAAGAATAAATAAATAAATAAATAAATAAATAAATAAATAAATAAATAAATAAAAAACTAAATATTCAGTCTGTAATGCCTATTAAATTTTCTTAAGTCCTGACAAGCTGCCAACTGCGGAATTAGTTTGGAATAAAAAGAGTGTGAGTCAGGGATGAGCACTGAGAACCTAGTTACTGAAGGGGATTGTATCTGTCGTATGTGTGTGTGTGTGTGTGTGTGTGGTGTGTGTGTGTGTGTGTGTGTGTGTGTGTGTGTGTGTGTGTGTGTGTGTGTGTTTTCTTCTCTTTTTTAATATTTTTTTCTTTCATTTTGAGGATATGGAATAAGCACACCTGTGCTTCTTTACATCCAGTCCCTGTCCGTATGCAGTTTTGTAAATTTTGTCATCAGTTCCCACTGGCACACAATGGCCTACTCTTCCGAAAAACGGAACGTCTTTTAAAGTGTGCATAAGATGTTCTGCGCGCGTTCGCACGCGGGACTTCGGTTTATAGTCTCATCAGAATGACTTTTGGGGGGAGTGGAGTGGGAACTGATGTTAACTCCTGTGGGAAAATTCCCTTCAACGGAATTCGAACCCCAGTCGTCAGATTGCGAGTGCAATGTTCTAACCACTCTGTGTGTGTGTGTGTGTGTGTGTGTGTGTGTGTGTGTGTGTTGTGTGTGTGTGTGTGTGTGTGTGTGTGTGTGTGTGTGTGTGTGTGTGTGTGTGTGTGTGTGTGTGTGTTTACTCTCTGTATCTTAAATTCAGTAATTGTTGACGATCATGCTCATGCACTGCACTATGTTTTTAGTGGTCTAGTGAATTTTCCAAATGAATTTCTCATAATTTGGACCAGCAACACTAGTCCTTGATCATTCTTGCACAGCTTGAATTAACATGACCATAATGCTCCCTGGTGATGCTGGGTAGGACTGCTTTGAAGCAGAGGACTTTTTGTTTGTTTGTGTTTTGTCTGATTACACACAGATTCTGTTTTCAGTCATTCTGTGCAGAGCACTTTCTCTCCCAGCGCGCTTCCAACACACTAGAAATTACTATTGCATATTTAACTTATACTGAATTTATACGTCAGTTTACTTATTTTTCTTCTGCGTTTATCCATTCAAAGTTCCAGGTTGTGGCAATGCAAACAAACAAACAAACAAACAAAAACACCTAACATGACCACCACCACCCCCTCTCTCTCTCTCTCTCTCTCTCTCTCTCTCTCTTAGTGCTTTTATTTTTGTTTTGTTTTTAATAATCAAAATCATCATTTGATTGTTATTTCTTATTTTCGTTTTCTGAATGAGTGCATTATTACCTTAATATTTGTCTTGCTGTCCATATTTCTTGTTCTTGTTTGGTACTGGGTATAGTTTCTTTTTCTAGCTTGGTATTTCATTATTGTTCTCGTTTTGTTAAAGGATGCTTTTTTTCCTTGATCTTTTCCCTGATAAGGGCGAGGACTAGATGTAAAAAAAAGAGCACAGGAGTGCTTATATATTATCCTCAAAATAAAAGAATTCTCTCTCTCTCTCTCTCTCTCTCTCTCTCTCTCTCTCTCTCTCTCTCTCTCTCTCTCTCTCTCTCTCTCTCTCTCTCTCTCTCCAATATAAGGAGTGGTCTGGTCTGCATCTTGTCAAGCACAGGATGCAAACTATCTAGGCTAACTCTTTGTTTCTCAGTTACAGCTCTGAGGTTTACTGACGGTGAAATTTTGCTGTGTGACCCTTTGCCTACTGCATTGCGACTTTGAGAATTGTCCAACTTTTAATGGGTGATCTTTGTCAGTTACCATGGACACAGTAACCACCTGCAGGACTAATTAATTCAATCCAATCCAATCCAATTATGGTGTTTATAGCCCCACCCACCACACAGGCCATGGGCCTACCATTGCCACATAAAATTTAAACTCAGATTAAAACTGTGCAGCTGTATACAGATTAAAACGGGATATAAAACCAACTTAACTGTCCTTCCTTGTATCATGCCCTGGTCTACCACAAGGGTCAGCCCAGGACAGGCACCAGGTTGTGGGAAAAACCCACATCGATCACACATAAAATAGGATAAAACCAAAACCAGATTCCTTAAAACAACTTTGTTCTTAGTGACCAAATACACTCCTCTCACTCATAAGTCATATCAGACGGGAAAACCAGATTATCTCAGGAAGTTAAAAATGGTGTCCCATAAATTAATTAAATAATGTGAAGTGCACTAAGTGAGCTAGAAAGGACTTCGTGTTCATAAAATGAAGAAAAATGCTGTTATAGTAAAATAATGGCAGTAGCCTCATGAACATGAACTAGAATACAAGTTGTTTTTTTTTATGTTGATGGATATGATGATGACCATCACAGATTTTTAAAAAGCTACAATCGTGTGCCTGTGTCCTGGGAGAGGAGAGGGGGTGGGGGGTTGAAAGCATCCTACTGATGTTCAGTCCTTGGATGAGACTTTAAACCCAGGCCCCATGTGCCAACATGTGCCAACGCACGCAGAACAACTTGCCCACACGTTAAATCCTGTTCCGCTTTTCGTAAGAGTAGGCCATCGTGTGCCGTGGGAACAGATGACATTTACAAAACTGCATACACAGGGGAACTGGATGAAAAAAAGCACAAGAGTGCTTATTCCATTATCCTCGATATAAAAGAATAAATCAAATCAATCAAATCAAGTTGAATAGACCCAGCCATAGCCTACGGCATAGGCCTAATACTAGGCCTATGCAGTATTCTTCTTCTTCTCTCATTGGCTTTACACCGTCAGATGGGTCTGGGGAAAATAAAGGCATGTCCTGTCCAGCTCCTCTCTTGGGCCCCCACAGCTTGGTAACCCCTAACAACGCTGATGCCCAAGTCACCCAGCATAAGTTTTTCAGCCATTGGGACAACACTCCATACAGACATGGGGATCTGTGGGGAGTCCTGGATGCAGTAGATAGCCTACACTGCTTTCACAAATCAAAGATTTATTTTCTCACATATTAATAGAGAAATTCATGCAGGCTGCAAGCCTACATGAAAAAGTAAAATAGGGAAAAAAAACTAACAACATTTCTCACAGAATAACACAGCACAGTTCGCAGCCTTCACCTTGCACACACTACAAGACCAATACCCACACCAGCACTTTATCAAAGAGGAACTTCCTGGTCGCAAGCCATATAATACATAAAAATGATAAACAAAAACATTTATCACCCAAAACATTAAGATTCAATTATTAAAAACAGATACACATGCACGCACACACATACACACAGACACGATCAGACACACACTCACACACACACACACACACACACACACACACACACACACACACACACACA
>CM060326.1:5883795-5888795 GCA_030674155.1 Stramonita haemastoma | reverse complement strand
CTTTAGTTTTGTTTTGTTTGTTTTTGTTTTGCATTGTTTGCACTCATAATCATGGTTGTGTTGGCGGTACATCATTATCGTTGTGTGGTGACGTTACATCATTATCATCTTTGTGGTGACGTCACATCATTATTATCTTTGTGGTGACCTTACATAGTAATCATCGTTATGGGGTGTTACATCATTTTCGTCGTGTGGTGGCGTTACTCATATCCATGGGTGTGGTGAAGTTACATCATGATCATCGTTGTGGCGACGTTACATCATTATCAGTGTTGACAGTGTAGATAGATGAAATTGCAGGGACAGAATGGAATTTTTGTTTAAAAAAAAAGAAAGAAAAAAGAAAAATATGTTGTCACATGTTAACCAGTAAATAACGGAATAGATAAAGAAGCAGGTTTTCAGGCCTAATGGTTTTGAATTGGGGGGGGGGGGGGGGGGGGAGGGGGGAGGGGGAGGAGTTTGTTTTGTGGAGGGTGTTTTGGGGGGGTTTGTTGCTTTTTTGTGGATGGGGGGGGGGGGTGGGTGGGGGGGTGGGGGGGGTGGTGGGGGGTGGTGGAGTGGGGAGGGTGGGTGGGGTGGGGGGTGGGTGGGGTGGGTGGGGGGGTGGTGGGTTGGTTGGTGGGTTGGAGTGTGGGTGAGGGGGGGGGGGGGGGGGTAGTGTGGGGGTGGGGGGGGTTGGGTGTTGTGGGTGTGGGGGGGGTGTGGGGGGGGATGGGGTTGGGGTTTTGTGGTTTGTTTGGGGTGGTGTGGGAGGGGTAGGTGGGGTGGGGTGGAGGTGGGGGTGGGGTGGAGGTGGGGATGGGGTGGAGGTGGGGGTGGGGTTGTTGATCCTGCTAGAGTTGCCTATGCGACTGTTCCCCCCCCCCCCCCATCCCCCCTCTATAAAGGTAGCTGCATTCCCACTCCGGGGGATACAGTTGAGAATGGAGCCAACCAATTTCTACCAGCCGTCTTAGCTCAGTAGTTAGCGCCTTGGGTGATGGGATAGAAGGTCGCAGGTTCGAATCCCAGAAGAGTCTGACTTCGGCTGGCTTTTACCCAGAGTAATGTGCTGTGGGCTCAGTGGGAAGACTGGGACCACACAGTCGAGCTCCATCCACTTTACCATGCGAATTTGAGAGTGTTGCTCTAATTACCTGACCAACACTGCAGGTATCTCTATCTCTCGGCCTGGTTATGTTACGTAGAGTACAACCCTGCACTTCCACAGAAGGATCATTACTCATCCCCATTACCATTGATCACCATGCAATAAAAAAAGGTCTCTAATTCGATTGCTGCAATTGCTCTGGTCTCATGGTGACCTCAGGTTCAGTTTCCCCATACACTTCTGTGACTGTGGTGAGTTTGTGTCAAAGCCTTTGGGGTTGGAGGTTTTACGAGGAGGGTCAATGGAAGGACGTTGTGGTGGTCGCCACCTCGGGTGGGTGACTCATTCAGTCTGACTCCACGACTGAGCTAATTCTGTCGTCAGTAGGGGGCTTAGTAGGTGGTGTCCTCAGAACAGGCACCACTGAACACCACCAGAGTGACCAGCAGCATGCAGGGCCCTCTGGCTGGTGGCCCCACGCGGGCGAATGTTGATGCTCTTCCGACTTTGAGAATACGAGGGTATGGCTGGGGTGGGGAAATTGAAATGAGCAGCCTGTAAGTAGCAGGAAAGGACATCACAGGAGATGAGGAAATTAAAAATAAAACCAATAGAAAGAAAGAAAGAACCTACCAATGTTGGCCAGGATAGTCACAGGGTACCTAACTGCTCTTTCCAATTTTCAACTGTCATGAGTTCTTTTGATGTGGATAGGTTCATAAGCACAGGGTCCCGACTGGTTTAGAGAGACTTCCAAGTTTAGCTGAATTTTCCTCTTCAAACTGGGAAGCATAGGGCAAGGATGAGAATCAAACCCAAAACCTCATGGTTTACTAGTCAGGCTTGTGAACGTCTAAACCATCCTGCCACCATCCTCCTTTTTGTGGATTTGACTCTCACTCTGGGGACATGCCCATTACAACTAGTCTATAAATGTTTTTGTCAGAAGTTCAACATCTAGCATCTCACTTTTTTCTTATTCACATCATAGAAAACCGTACTTGTGCCACATAATAGGCTACTTCTTTTTGCAACAGTCATCTTCCTTTTATTTCAATGGTGTAGACTTTAAACCTACATGTACCAATGCCATACCGACTTTAGGCCTATATGTACCAATGCCATACTGACTTACTTTAGGTCTATGTGTACCAATGCCATACTGACTTCTTTAGGCCTATGTGTACCAATGTCATACTGATTCTTTAGGTCTATGTGTACCAATGCCATACTGACTTACTTTAGGCCTATGTGTACCAATGTCATACTGACTTACTTTAGGCTATGTGTACCAATGTCATACTGACTTACTTTAGGCTATATGTACCAATGCCATACTGACTTACTTTAGGCCTATATGTACCAATCCATACTGACTTACTTTAGGCCTATGTGTACCAATGCCATACTGACTTACTTTAGGCCTATGTGTACCAATGCCATATGACTTACTTTAGGTCTATGTGTACCAATGTCATACTGACTTACTTTAGGCCTATGTGTACCAATGCCATATGACTTACTTTAGGCCTATGTGTACCAATGCATACTGACTTACTTTAGGTCTATGTGTACCAATGCCCTACTGACTTACTTTAGGTCTATGTGTATCAATGCATATGACTTATTTAGGTCTATGTGTACCAATGCCATACTGACTTACTTTAGGTCTATGTGTACCAATGCTATACTTATTTAAGGCCTTATGTACCAATGCTATACTGACTTACTTTAGGTCTATGTGTACCAATGCCATACTTACTACACACCCTGTAGTGTAGCTATTCTTATGGCACAGTGTAGCTTTAGAAACCCTCTCCTCCTCCTCTCCTCCTCCTCTCCCTGCCCCACCCTCCCCACGTTTTCTTTTCTTTCCCTCCTCCTTTCTCTATCACTATCCTAGAGTTATTACATCTGTCAGACTCATGGCTGAAGCAGTTGATTAAAAAGGATAACAACAAAACCAACCCAAATGGAGTAACATCTGCTATGTCCTTATGTGGCTACTGTCTTTACAGGGACATGCTTATTTATTTATTTGTTATTTTATTTATTTATTTATTCTTTTTATATCGAGGATAATGGGAGAAGCACCCATGTGCTTTTTTACATATAGTACCTGTGTGTAATGCAGTTTTGTAAATTTTGTCATCCGTTCCCACCAGCACACAAAGGCCTACTCTTTCGAAAAGAGGAATAGGATTTAACATGTGTTTAAATGTTCTGCGCGGTTGTTGGTTTATAGTCTCATCCGAAGGATTTTGGAGTCTGCACTGATGTTAATTCCAGGGGAAAATCCACTCAACGGATTCGAACCTGCAATGTTCTAACCGCTTGGCTTAAAGCGATGTGGTAAGCAGTTTAAAGATAAATGTCGTTACTTTTTGACCAGGCCCCTGCAGGGTAAGGCTTAATCAATTAATCAATCATTTATTCTTTTATATTTAGGACAATGGAATAAACACTCGTGTGCTTTTTTACATGCAGTCCCCGTGTGTGTGCAGTTTTGTAAATTCTGTCATCCGTTCCCACCGGCACACGATGGCCTACTTTTACGAAAAGCGGAAGAGGGACATGGAATCCATGTCCAGTTAGGGACATGGAATCCTGTAATGACAGCATAAACGTCGCCCGCCTCCCCGTAATTACTAGACAGGAGCTAATTTCTCGCCAGGTCTAGAAATATCCTGTGGGATGCTGCTGCTCACTGTGCATGTTAAAGGAGTACTCGTTTTTAGGTGCACAGCTTCCACGGAGTTTATATGCATGTAATAATATCTTAATATATATATATATCATATTTATGTAATGTCTTTTTACTGCCGTTATTTTGTGTCGTGTATTCATCTGTGTCGATTTGAGGCGATGTGCTAAGCAGTGTAAAGATACATTCTCAGTTTGTTTTTTTTTTTACCTGGGTTTGAGCAGTTGTACGACTATAAAGCCATGCGGTGATCAGTTTAGAAATAAATTTCTATTATTTTTTTACCAGGCTCACAGAGGGATAGGGCTTAATCTAGTTAGGGACACAGAATCCATTTAATGACACCATAGACGTTGTCTTTAGGGGTATAACAATTATCATACACACCAGACAGGCGACAGATGCAAGTGCAGATGGAATTGGAACTATGTAAAGCTGTCAGACTTGAAGAGGGGAAGGTTGGTGGTGGGATATTTTGCCATGTTCCACAGTTTGGCTTTAGTTCTGTTTGGACTTCTGTACACGTGAACACTTCGTCCAGTGTTGTTTTTCAGACAAGTGATTTTCTCTGTCCTTTTTCAGTGACCAGGAGGTAAATGGTTGTGTGTAGCATTCTGTCAACAGTACCTTAATTTCTTCATTGTATGGTTTCTTTATTCTGCACGGGTACCAAGCCTGTGCACAGAGAGAAAAAGTGTGCTCGGACACTTTGAACAATTCCTTGTTATTGCCCAAAGTGGACTTTAACCGAGAGGCGTGGTTCGTGGTTTTCTTTGGGGAATACCCTCCAAAATAATAGATAAACTACATGAAGCATTTGATATCATAAATGAAATGGTGTTCTTTCAGTCATTCAACCAGTACTTGCTTGCTAGACCATAAACAAATGTGTTGGAGTGAAGGGATACCTTCCCCTGTCTCATAAACAATACAGTATTAATTTTGACCAATGAAGTAGGACTGTGAATAGGCAAGCAGTCCCCATATTGTTGATGCACATGTAAGCAAAGGTTCTATGTTTGTGCCTATAAGTTAATTAAAAATGGGACCTCCCCTCCCTATCTGTCGAATTCGACTTTGGTAATGCTTAAGGTTTATGTTGCATCTTTTTGCCCCCTTATTGAGAGAGAGAGAGAGAGAGAGAGAGAGAGAGAGAGAGAGAGAGAGAGAGAGAGAGAGAGGAGAGAGAGAGAGAGAGAG
>CM060326.1:5841295-5878795 GCA_030674155.1 Stramonita haemastoma | reverse complement strand
ATATGACAGTTATTTCAGAATCTTCCATATGACAGTTATTTCAGAATCTTCCATATGACAGTTATTTCAGAATCTTCCATATGACAGTTATTTCAGAATCTTCCATATGACAGTTATTTCAGAATCTTCTAATATGACAATTATGGCAGAATCTTCAATATGACAATTATGGCAGAATCTTCAATATGACAATTATGGCAGAATCTTCAATATGACAATTACTGCAGAATCTTTTTTCCCCTATAGTGTCCAGTATCCAACACATCAGCAGACGTCAAAGTGGACATGAGAGGTGACGTCATGCTGATGACGCACACGGTTCTCTATATCGGTGCAGGGAGCGCTTCTTTGCCAGGGGGAATCATAGCCACCATCATATCCACCAAAACGTACGCCACTTTTCACGCTTTTTCTATTTCATTTATTTTTTTATTCATTTATTTATTTATTCTTTTATATTGAGGATAATGGAATAAGCACTCGTGTGCTTTTTTTCATCCAGTTCCCTTGCGTATGCACTTTTGTAAATCTTATCTTCCTTTCCCACCGGCACACGATGGCCTACTCTTACGAAAAGCGGACCAGGATTTAACCTGTGTGCAAGATGTTTTGCGTGCGTTCGCACACGGGGCCTCGGTTTATAGTCTCATCCGAAGGACTTGTTGGGAGAGTGGAGTCAGCACTGATGTTAACTTCAGGAGAAAAATCCCCTTGAACAGGAATCGAACCAGGGTCGTCAAATTGCAAACGCAATGTTCTGACCACAAGGCTCTTCCGTCCCCTATCATTCTATATCCTCTATCATTCGTTAAGCTTTATCAAAATAGTTTCCAATATTTAATATCATGAGTATTTTTAGTAGGGGGTTGAAAACTTCCTATGACTTTCCTATGTATTTGAGACCTTATGTTGTCTGGCTTTCTCCATAATTTCTTTCAGTTAGTAGTTAGTAGTATTTTAATTTCTTCACCAAGTTGTTTTAATGCTAGTCCACATCCCAAGCCCATTGTAATATATCTTTTTCTGGAAAAATGGAGAGAGAGAGAGAGAGAGAGAGAGAGAGAGAGAGAGAGAGAGGAGAGAGAGAGAGAGAGAGAGAGAGAGAGAGAGAGAGAGAGAGAGAGAGAGACAGAGAGAGAGAGAGAGAGAGAGAGAGAGAGGAGAGACAGACAGACAGACAGACAGACAGACAGACAGACAGACAGACAGACAGACAGACGAGAGTGGGAGAGATAGATAGATAGATAGATAGATGATAGATAGATAGATAGATAGATAGATAGATAGATAGATAGATAGATAGATAGAGACAGAGACAGAAACAGAAACAGAAACACAGAGACAGATAGATAGATAGGTAGATAGATAGATATATAGATAGATAGATAGATAGATAGATAGATAGATAGATAGATAGATAGATAGATAGATAGAGACAGACAGACAGACAGACAGACAGACAGACAGAGAGAAAGAGAGAGAGAGATGGAGACAGAGACAGAGACAGACAGACAGACAGACAGACAGACAGACAGACAGACAGACAGACAGACAGACAGACAGATTAGTAATATACCACAGTATACTGTAAGGTAAGATCAGATATGATCAGATTTTTTAAAATAATGATGTATAAGCTTAGGTGTGCATCATAATGTGTGTTGTGCAGTGTGACAGGAGTACTGATAATGGGTGGTGTTTGTGTTGTGCAGTGTGACAAGAGTACTGATGATGGGTGTGGTGTGAAGTGTGACATGAGCACTGATGATGGGTGTGGTGTGAAGTGTGACAGGAGTACTGATGATGGGTGTGGTGTGAAGTGTGACAGGAGTACTGATGATGGGTGTGGTGTGAAGTGTGACAGGAGTACTGATGATGGTTGTGGTGTGAAGTGTGACAGGAGTACTGATGATGCCTGGTGTGTTGTGCAGTGTGACAGGAGTACTGATGATGTGTGTGTGGTTGGTGTTGTGCAGTGTGACAGGAGTACTGATGATGCCTGGTGTGTTGTGCAGTGTGACAGGAGTACAGATGATGTGTGGTGTGTTGTGTTGTCAGTGTGACAGGAGTACTGATAATGTGTGGTGTGTTGTGTTGTCAGTGTGACAGGAGTACTGATGATGGTTGTGTTGTGCAGTGTGACAGGAGTACTGATGATGGGTGTGTTGTGTTGTGCAGTGTGACAGGAGTACTAATGATGGGTGTGTGGTGTGTTGTCAGTGTGACAGGAGTACTGATGATGGGTGTGGTGGAGTGTGCAGTGTGACAGGAGTACTGATAATGGGTGTTGTGTTGTCAGTGTGACAGGAATACTGATGATGGGTGGGGTGTGTTGTCAGTGTGACAGGAGTACTGATAATGGGTGTTGTGTTGTCAGTGTGACAGGAGTACTGATGATGGGTGGGGTGTGTTGTCAGTGTGATAGAAGTACTGATGATGGGTGGGGTGTGTTGTCAGTGTGACAGGAGTACTGATAATGGGTGGGGTGTGTTGTGTTGTCAGTGTGACAGGAGTACTGACGATGGTTGTGTTGTGTTGTGAGTGTGACAGGGGTGTCAGTGTTGCTGAACAGTGTGGTGGCTCTCCTCTTCGCTCCCTGCATTGTCTACAGCCCTCCTCTCCTCTTCCTTCTCAGGGCCATGGAGGGGGCCGTGGATGTGAGACACTGTGTCCTGTTGTTACGTGTTGTGCTGTGTTGTGTTGTGTTGTGATGCATTGTGATGTGATGAGTTGTGTTGTCATGTGTTGTGTTGTGTCCTGTTGTAGTGTGTTGTGATGTGCCATGTTGTGTTATGACGTGTCCTGTTGTGATGTGATGTGCTGTGTCCTGTTGTGTTGTGATGTGTCCTGTTGTGTCGTGTTCAGTTGTGTTGTGTCCAGTTGTATTGCGACGTGTCCTGTTGTGTTTTGACATGTTGTGATGTGTCATGTTGTGTTGTGATGTGTCCTGTTGTCATATGATGTGTCCCGTTGTGATGTGTCTTGTGTTGTGATGTGTCCTGTTGTGATGTGATGTGTCCTGTTGTGATGTGATGTGTCATGGTGTGTGATGTCGATGATGTTCATGTTGTGATGTGATGTGTCTGTTGTGATTTAAAATTGTCCTGTTGTGCTGTGTCATGTCGTGGTGTGTCCTGTTGTGATGTGTTGTGTGACACGGGAATATAGATATGACAAGGGAGCGCATTAGTCTGATCTTGGAGTTCAGTGAGATATTTTTTATCTCTCATATGGTGTTCAGTTTTGACAATCCCGTTTATATAATTATTGTCTGTGCAATCCTGCATACTACTTCTGGCTTCCAAGTACTTCCAAGAATTTGAAGCTTTGAACTGTTTCCGGCTTCTGGTCATTAGCCCTGATGTCAGTCTTAATGCACTTGGAGTTATTGGTCATCATTTTTGTCTTCTCTTTATTGATTTCCATGCCGTATGTTTTAGAAGCCTTGTTCAGGTGTTCGTTAGGCTGGCAAGCTCTTGTTCTGATCCTGCTAGTCCGTCAATGGCATCTGCAAAGTAGAGATTTGTGATTGTTCTGCCACCAATGCTGACTGATCCTTCATGGTGTTCCAGTGCATCAGCCATGATTCTCTCAAGGAAGATTTTGAAAAGAGTGGTTGAGAGTAGACAGCCCTGCCCTACTCCAACTGTTGTTCGAAACCTCTCTCCAATGTATCTGTTGTAGTACACTGCACTGGTGGCCTTGTTGTACAGCTCTTTGATGACTCTGATCAGATTTGCATTGCTGCTGTACGAATTCATGGTTGCCGACAAAGCTGCATGCCACACCTTGTCAAATGCCTTCTTAACATCAATAAAAACGTGGTAGAGGTCTTGTTGGTGTTGAAGGTACTACTCACAGAGTATTCTAAGGCTGAACATCTGATGTTTTGTTCTGCGCCCTGCTCTGAAACCTGCTTGTTCATCAGCAATGATGGTCTCTGCTTGAAGGATACGACAAATTCAGCTGTGATTGAAGAGAGAGAGAAGGAGAGAGGAGAAGGAGAGAGTAGATGAGAGAGAGAGAGAGAGGAGGGAGGAGAGAGGGAGGAGAGGAGGGAGGGACGAGACAGACAGACAGACAGACAGACAGACAGACAGACAGAGACAGACAGACAGACAGACAGACAGAGATAGAGAGAGAGTGGTAATGTTTATGCTGTTTCGAAAGAGGACTATTTAATTTTTCTCCAATAGCCTGTTCTAAACAAACAACAACGAAAACTGACGAGAAACCGCCGACTGATGACCTGAGACCTCACCTCAGCAATGAAGCCTACGATGACATAGATAGCTCTAGCCTACGATGACATAGACAGCTCTAGCCACGAGACATAGATAGCTCTAGCCTACGATGACATAGACAGCTCTAGCCTACGATGACAAGGATAGCTCTAGCCTACGATCATAATAGCTCTAGCCTACGATGACATAGACAGCTCTAGCCTACGATGACATAGACAGCTCTAGCCTACGATGACATAGATAGCTCTAGCCTACGATGACATAGACAGCTCTAGCCTACGATGACAAGGATAGCTCTAGCCTACGATGACATAGATAGCTCTAGCCTACGATGACATAGACAGCTCTAGCCTACGATGACATAGACAGCTCTAGCCTACGATGACATAGATAGCTCTAGCCTACGATGACATAGACAGCTCTAGCCTACGATGACATAGAAGCTCTAGCCTACGATGACATAGATAGCTCTAGCCTACGATGACATAGATAGCTCTAGCCTACGATGACATAGACAGCTCTAGCCTACGATGACATAGATAGCTCTAGCCTACGATGACAAGGACAGCTCTAGCCTACGATGACATAGATAGCTCTAGCCTACGATGACATAGATAGCTCTAGCCTACGATGACAAGGACAGCTCTAGCCTACGATGACAAGGACAGCTCTAGCCTACGATGACATAGATAGCTCTAGCCTACGATGACATAGATAGCTCTAGCCTACGATGACAAGGATAGCTCTAGCCTACGATGACAAGGACAGCTCTAGCCTACGATGACAAGGACAGCTCTAGCCTACGATGACATAGATAGCTCTAGCCTACGATGACATAGATAGCTCTAGCCTACGATGACAAGGATAGCTCTAGCCTACGATGACATAGACAGCTCTAGCCTACGATGACAAGGATAGCTCTAGCCTACGATGACATAGATAGCTCTAGCCTACGATGACATAGACAGCTCTAGCCTACGATCATAAATATAGCTCTAGCCTACGATGACATAGACAGCTCTAGCCTACGATGACATAGATAGCTCTAGCCTACGATGACATAGACAGCTCTAGCCTACGATGACATAGATAGCTCTAGCCTACGATGACATAGACAGCTCTAGCCTACGATGACATAGATAGCTCTAGCCTACGATGACATAGACAGCTCTAGCCTACGATGACATAGACAGCTCTAGCCTACGATGACATAGACAGCTCTAGCCTACGATGACAAGGATAGCTCTAGCCTACGATGACAAGGATAGCTCTAGCCTACGATGACATAGACAGCTCTAGCCTACGATGACAAGGATAGCTCTAGCCTACGATGACATAGACAGCTCTAGCCTACGATGACAAGGATAGCTCTAGCCTACGATCATAAATATAGCTCTAGCCTACGATGACATAGACAGCTCTAGCCTACGATGACATAGACAGCTCTAGCCTACGATGACATAGACAGCTCTAGCCTACGGTGACATAGATAGCTCTAGCCTACGATGACATAGATAGCTCTAGCCTACGATGACATAGACAGCTCTAGCCTACGATGACATAGACAGCTCTAGCCTACGATGACATAGACAGCTCTAGCCTACGGTGACATAGACAGCTCTCTCTCTCTCCTGTGCTGTGCAGGTCACTATGCAATGCGGAGTCTACGCCCTGATGTCGGCCTGGTGCACAGATGTGGACAAAACCACGCTGTATTCCATTCTGTCCATTGGTGAGTGGTCACACCACATCACACCGCCATGCTAGAACATCATACCTACGTCTGAATTGGTATATGTATCTTAACTGATCCGAGTTGTTAGCAAGAAAAAGCGTAGAGTTAGTTACACCACAGATTAACAGGGTATCATTTACAAAATCTGAAAATCTAGGAATGACTTCACGTCCTGCATCATTGCAGTGGAAACACTCCAGTAATAATTTTATGTCCATCAAAACTACGACTTCTAAACTTCTACGACTGTTTAGCACATGAATTCTGTTTTCACCTACATCTACATGTGTTCTGATTTAACTTTCTTCACACTGGCATTTAAGGGGTGCCCATGATTTGTTCTGCGTGTGGTGTGGTTGCACACGGGACCTCAGTTTAAAGTCTCATCCTAAAGACTTTCGGGGGAGTTGAGTCGGCGCTGATGTTAACTCCCAGGGAAAAGAATCCCTTGAACGGGTGTCTCGGTGGTGGCTGGAGCCTGGGCTCGAACCCAGGTCATCAGATCACGAGAGCAACGCGCAACACTTTAACTGCCATCCCCTTAGAATGTGAGCATGAGTGCATCTGTTTGTGCATATTGATAATCGTTTTGCGACAGTGACATATGTATGTATGTATGTATGTATGTATGTATGTATGTATGTATGTATGTATGTATGTATGTATGTATGTATGTATGTATGTATGTATGTATGTATGTATGTATGTCTGCGCGCACACGCGTGTGTGTGTTTATGCTATGTTGTAAACAAGGTATGTGTGCGCGTGTGCGTGCGTGTGTGTGTGTGTGTGTGTGTGTGTGTGTGTGTGTGTGTGTGTGTGTGCGTGCGCGCCGGTGTACGTGCGCGCGGGAGTGCGTGCGCGCCGATGTGCGTGCGTGCGTGCGCGCCGGTGTGCGTGCGCGCCGGTGTGCGTGCGTGCGTGCGTGCGTGCGTGTGGTGTGTGTGTGTGTGTGTGTGTGTGTGTGTGTGTGTGTGTGTGTGTTGTGATATCAGGGTTTTACATGGCGCCAGCAGTGGCGTCAGTGCTGACAGCTCTCACAGTGTGCTTCGTTAGCTGGCACTTCGCCTTCTACGTGTTGGGTAACTGTACTCTGTATTTTCCCTGCTGGGTAACTGTATTCTGTCTTCTGAAAGCCTTCTGTATGCTGGGTAACTGTACTCTGTATTTTCTCTGCTGGGTAACTGTACTCTGTATTTTCTCTGCTGGGTAACTGTACTCTGTCTTCTGAAAGCCTTCTGTATGCTGGGTAACTGTACTCTGTATTTTCTCTGCTGGGTAACTGTATTCTGTCTGTATTTTTCCTGCTGGGTACTGTATTCTGTCTGTATTTTCTCTGCTGGGTAACTGTATTCTGTCTTTGAAAGCCTTTTGTATGCTGGGTAACTGTACTCTGTCTGCTGAAAGCTTCTGTTGCTGGGTAACTGTTCTCTGTCTTCTGAAAGCCTTCTGTATGCTGGGTAACTGTTCTCTGTCTTCTGAAAGCCTTCTGTATGCTGGGTAACTGTATTCTGTCTGCTGAATAGTATTCTGTCTGATTTTTTCTGTTGTGTAACTGTATTCTGTCTGTTTTCTCTGTTGGGTAACTGTTATTCTGTCTGCTGATAGTATTCTGTCTGCATTTTTTTCTGTTGTGTAACTGTATTCTGTCTGCTGATAGTATTCTGTCTATATTTTCCCTGCTGGGTAACTGTATTCTGTCTGCTGATAGTATTCTGTCTGTATTTTCTCTGCTGGGTAACTGTATTTCTGTCTGCTGATAGTATTCTGTCTGCATTTTTTTCTGTTGTGTAACTGTATTCTGTCTGCTGTACGTATTCTGGTCTGCCTTTAGTTTTCTGTACTGTATTTTCCCTGCTGGGTAACTGTATTCTGTCTGCTGATTAGTATTCTGTCTGTATTTTCCTGCTGGGTAACTGTATTCTTCTGCTGATAGATTCGTCTGTATTTTCTCTGCTGGGTAACTGTATTCTGTCTGCTGATAGTATTCTGTCTGTATTTTCCCTGCTGGGTAACTGTATTCTGTCTGTATTTTCCCTGCTGGGTAACTGTATTCTGTCTGTATTTTCTCTGCTGGGTAACTGTATTCTGTTTTCTGATAGTTTTGTCTGCTTTTTTCTGTTGTGAAACTGTATTCTGTCTGCTGGGTAACTGTATTCTGTCTGCTGATAGTATCTGTCTGTATTTCCCTGTTGGGTAACTGTATTCTGTCTGCTGATAGTATTCTGTCTGTATTTCCTGCTGGGTAACTGTATTCTGTCTGCTGATAGTATTCTGTCTGTATTTTTCCTGCTGGGTAACTGTATTCTGTCTGCTGATAGTATTCTGTCTGTATTTTCCTGCTGGGTAACTGTATTCTGTCTGCTGTAGTATTCTGTCTGCTGATAGTATTCTGTCTGTATTTTCCCTGTTGGGTAACTGTATTCTGTCTGCTGATAGTATTCTGTCTGCTGATTAGTTTTCTGTTGCTGATAGTATTCTGTCTGCTGTAGTATTCTGTCTGCTGATAGTATTCTGTCTGCTGATAGTATTCTGTATTTCTCTGTGGGTAACTGTATTCTGTCCGCTGATAGTATTCTGTCTGTATTTTCCCTGCTGGGTAACCGTACTCTCTCTGCTGGGTAACTGTACACAGCTTCTGACAGTTACAAAGTGTTGTAATGAGCTACAAAAAAGCAACAACAAAAGAACGAATAACAGCACCCCACACCTCCAATTCCACCGTAAGAAAGACAACAACAAAGCAACAACAACACAAAAAAGCAACGAAGAAAGAAAAAAGGAAACCAGCAACAATACACACGACACACAAAGTTGCTAATAACACGAATTATCAGTCACCAGAACTGTTAGTTAAGATAATTGGAAATCTCTGATTTTAAGAAACTTTATACAAATATCCAACAAACAATTGGGCCCTACGAAAACCTTCTAACAATCGTAAAGAAGCGTAAACTTAAATGGTACGGGCATGTCACAAGATTAAAAGGACTTGCAAAACAATACTGCAAGGCACTGTCCAAAGAGGAAGAAAAAGAGGCAGACCAAGGAAGAGATGGGAGGACAACATCAGCGAACGGACAGGCTTAGAACTCAACAAAACTTTGAGAAAGGCAGAACAGAGAGAAAAATGGAGGGAACTGGTTGTCAGCCTTCGGGAGCCACGGTGGCCAGACTAAGGGGATAGAGAGAGACAAATATAGAGCAAGATTGTGGACATCCTCAGCTCAAGGTGACTAGTTGCCGACAGTAAACAAAGAGTGAATGAATTGAGTTGTGTAGTATTGTGTACCGGTATGCATTTTTACCTGAGGTCCTTTAAGAGAAAAGAGAGAAAGAGAGAGAGAGAGAGAGAGAGAGAGAGAGAGAGAGAGAGAGAGAGAGAGAGAGAGGAGAGAGAGAGAGAGAGAGAGAGAGGAGAAATCAAATCAAAGTCTTTATTTCCAGGATAATGAATAAGCACTCATGTGCTTTTGTTTACATCCAGTCCCCTACATTATCGGGGATAACATAAGATATTGTTTCAAAAATATTACAAATAACTAACATCAACAATAATAAATCAGCTAACAAAACAAGAGACAACAGCAACAGTACCATACCAAAACACACAACAACACACCCCCCCTCCCCCCCCTGAAAAACAGAGAGAGAGAGAGAGAGAGAGAGAGAGAGAGAGAGAGAGAGAGAGAGAGAGAGAGAGAGAGAGAGAATTACAGTGACAAAGGTTCTTAATTGTCCATACAGAATAACAATAAAACTCTTTAGACAATGGGGAGGTGAATATAATAACTGGAAACACAATTCATTAATGACAAATTCCTAATTTAACAGTCAAATGTGTGTGCACGTAAGCATTTCTAATAAACGGAGGCACACATGCATACACACACCCATTGCATAGTCCACATGCATGTATGCACATATACACATATACATATGAACATACGCGAACAAACGTGCAAGCACACACGCACACCACACACACACACACACACACATACACACACACACGCACGCACGCAAGCACGCAGGCGCACACACACACTCACACACAGAGACACACGCAGCACGCACGCACGCACACACGCGCACACACACTTACACACACACACACACACACACACACACACACACACACACACACACACACACACACACACACACCACACACATACACACACACACACACAATACACACACACAGATCGGATTGGAAAAAAAATCTATTCATTTCAACATTACACCATGCAACAGATGTTTTCTATTGTGCTTTTCTTTAACAGACACTCACTGCTTGTACAGTAAACTTCCCAATGTCTCTAATTTTCCTTTCCTGACATTCAATGCCTGCGCTATAAATTTCGCTGCTAATCCAATCGCATTTTCCTCGTTATGTGAAAGAATAATTGCAACTTTGGTTTCGTCAAGAACACAAGAGAACGATTTCAGTATGGTACTGTTTTCTTGTTATCGTTGTAGGCAATGCAATGAGACAAAAATAGATTTAATCTTTTGCGCTTCCTTCACAAGATGGACAATTAACATTGACATGATCGTTTAAGAACCACTGTTTCCAATTATTTAAGCCACATACCCTGCGACGAAATCTTGACAGACAATCTCTGTGCCATTTCTTTGTTACACACGATGAATGTTTCTCTGCTTGAAAAATGTTTTTAAATGAGTGGAACCATCTACATTGACCTTTATCCTCCATATTCCGAATGCTACTTTTGTTTGAAACAAGAGATAAGCCTTTCTTTAAATTCATGAATAAAAGAGGACTCATACCCAACACCCCGAGAGAGAGAGAGAGAGAGAGAGAGAGAGAGAGAGAGAGAGAGAGAGAGAGAGAGAGAGAGAGAGAGAGAGAGAGAGAGAGAGAGAAAGAGAGGGGAGAGAGAGAGAGAGAGAGAGAAGAGAGAGAGGAAGAGAGAGAGAGAGAGAGAGAGAGAACTCTGAATGCGTTTGATATGTACACTGGCTTTCGGCCACAATACACAGAGTTTGGGAGAGGGAGGAGAATTAATAAACTGATACTAACATATAGAACATGAAAGAAATGAAACCAAACAAACAAGCAAACCAACAACCGATTCTTGTGAATCATGACCGCATTGATCATGTCTTGAACTCTGAGCTTGATAAACAATTATATTAGACTGCATGGATATTGTTAACAGTATACATCAAAATGGTTCAAGTCCAAATGTAAAATTTCAATTCAGGTTGATAGAAACAAAATTTTAAAGACACATATCTCATTTAATACAGGCATCAATCAAGTCACATTATGACACAACAATGTGTCCTTCTATTAAAATGGAATGGAATATGTATCTGGATAGATAATGACTGTGTTCTCCTTTTGATGTTTTCAGTAGCTGTGATATTGGTACAGTAATACATTGAGTTAAAAACTTTTCCTTTAAACCGGAGTGCATTGAGCAATCAAACCAAAAATATATTAAAAAGGACAAAGTTTTTCTTGATTAATAACACAATATTTGCAATCATTGTTATTGAGTGAGAAAGCAGTTAACCTAGCTTGTGTAATGGCAACTCGAAAACAATATGTGTCTATTGAGTTAATGTGGTTTTCTTTTCCCAAAATAGTTTTAAAGGATCTGTAGCTACGTAGTTTTCATATCTCTTTATCTCTTATGCGTAAACATATTGATTAATCTCTGCTTGAATAAATGCAAAAAGGCTTTTACATCACCAACACCTTGTTGTAAACATACAATATTATATCCTGTTTCACATAGAATTTTAGAGAGACACACACACACACACACACACACACACAAAACACACACACACACACACACACACACACACACACACACACACACACAACACACACACACACACACACATACATACATACAACACACAGACAGACAGACAGACAGACAGACGACAGACAGACAGACAGACAGACATATAGACATAGACATGCAGACAGACATATAGACATACATACAGACAGACATCAGACATATACACATACAAACAGAAAGATAAATAGACAGACAGACAGACAGACATATACACATACAGGCAGACAGGACGGTACAGGACATAACTGAGCACAAACACCAAGTTCATCGTTAAAGACCAACAGTCCTATGCAACACAGGAGGACAAAAGCTGACAGGGAAAAAAACCACAGACCACACTCCGATTAATCCCTGAAGTCAGAATGCGGCTACCTTCATGGTGGGCAAAAACAGTTGCATACACAAAATCTTACCATGATGAACCTCGGAGCTTTTGGTGAAAAACAGGAAAACAAACATACAAACAAACAAAAACACCAACAACAACCCTCACACAGATAACTACAAGCAAGATTTCAAAGGCGATGAGTCTGGTTATACAAGGCAATGTTATGTGTTATGTGTTGTTTTGATGTAGGTAAAACATGGATGAAGTGACTGAAGTTGTGCATGCGTACATTTATTTTTGTGAAGATCTTGTTGCTTCACCAAAAAAAAAAAAAAACCACAAAAAAACCAGTGACGGTTTTTTGTTCCAAACAACAAGCCCTGGGTAACAAAACAGTATAACCATTCCTTAATGAAAAGAAGGTAGCGTTTTAAAGCGGTGATAGAATGACATACAGCACAGTACAGAAAAAAAAAACCTCCACAAAAAATTAGGTAGGGCAAAAAGTCGTACAGACAGAAAATCGAAAAACAGTTTCGAATGGGTAGGCATGGAGGGGGTTTAAAACCCTTATGGGGCAAACTAGTGGGGAACATTCAGCTAAATCAATGACAACAGGAGAACAGCAGATCTTTTCAGATATATTGAATTCACTCTATTGTCGCTTTGAGCATGAAGATCTTGGACACGAAGTCGAATGTGTTTTGTCTCGTCGACAAAACAAGGTCTGTGAAGATGATCATGATACTGTTAACTCTACTGTTGATGCAAAAGGTGTGAAATTGGCGTTTGAGAGATTGCATGTGAAGAAAACTGGGGGTGTGGATGGTGTTGGCGGAAGATTGTTGAAGTTGTGTGTTGAGCCATTATGTCATGTTTTAGTGTTCTTTTCTCTCTGTATCTCAAAACGTGTTGTGTACCCAGCCTCTGGAAGAAGTCTATCATTTGTCCCATACCCAAAAATAACCACCTAAGTCATAAAATGATGATAGACCTGTCGGTCTGACTCCAGTGGTTATGAAATGTTCTGAATGCACCATTCTAAAACATATTCTGTGCACTTCTTCCTATCTAGATCCTCTCCAATTTGAGTAATAAAGCAAACAAGAGCACAGATGATGCTACCATTACTCTGGTGCACAATGCATAATCTCATTTTGGAAAAACCTAGCTCTTTTGTTTGCATATCTTTATAGATTTCTCTTGTGCCTTCAATACATCCAGCCCCATCTCCTAGCCTCAAATTACTTTCACTGAATGTCTGTTCTCGGTTTATGGACTTTCTAATGAATCAAACACAGTGTGTCCGATTCCAAAAAGCAATATCAGCTAAAAAGTCAACATCTACTGGATCTCCTCAAGGCACTGTTTTGTGTCCTCTCCTTTTTACTGTATATACTAATGATTGCACTAATTCTGATGTGACACCACTGACAAAGTATTCTGATAATTCTGCGTGGAGGATTTATCCAACTCTTATCCCATGTATTCTGAAAAAGCAAATAATTTCCCTCCTGTTGTAAAATAAACTATCTTGACTTAAATAGAAAAAAGACTAAAGAAATGCTGATTGACTTTCGTAGAACCCAGAATCTGTACCGGATCTATACATTGATGGTATAAAAGTTGAAAGTGTTCATGAATAATAAATACTTAGGTACTGTCATTGATGTCAAATTAAACTTTACTCCTAATACAGATCTGATAAATAAGAAATGCCACTTCTCGTATCTTTTTCCTTCGAAAACTCAAGGGTCTTCAGGTAAATGCTAAAGTTTTGCAGAATTTCTATAGATGCTTTAGTGAGTCTGTAATTTCCTTTTCTTTTGTGTGCTGGTATGTAACGCTGAATGTTAAAAACAAAACGTGCGCTACATTTTGGAAAAAAAGAAACTGCGGTAGAGTTCTTTGAACAGGCTTTGTAAGGAAATACATGTATGGGATGATTAAAGTGTTTTTGACTTGACTTGACTTGACTTGACTTGACTTGACTTGACTTGCCCACTCCTCTGTGTTTGTGTTACAGGGGGTGCAGGTTTAGTGTGGAGTCTAGTATGGTTCCAGTTTTTCTACGAAACGCCTGACCTTCACCCTGGCCTGACGTCAGAGGAGCGGATGCTGCTCAGCCGGTGTGGCGGCAATGTTCAGCAAAGCTCTATAGAAGTGGTGTGTATGATGGCATCCAATCCAATCCAATCCAATCCAATCCAATCCAACCATGTTGTTCATAGCCCCGTCGACCACGCAGGCCATACCAGGGCTGTCACCCTCGTAAAATTTTAAATCTGAGATTAAAACTGTGCAGCTGTATACATATTAAAACGGGGTATTAAACCAACTACACTGCCCTTCCTTGTATCGACGCCCTGGTCAACCATAACGGTCAGCCCAGGACGGCCACCGCGTTTGTGGGAAAAACCACATCAATCACACATAAAATGAGATAAAAACCAAAACCAGATTCTTAAAACAACTTTGTTCTTAAAGACCAACTACATCCCTTTCACTCATATATCAGACGGGAAAAAAGCCAGATTCTTCAGGAAATTAAAAATGGTGTCCGTGAAGCATCCCAAAAAAAGATCTTGGGATAAGCGACCACTGACCATTGAGATACCCTTCCCCCAAGATGTGTATGATTAGCATTGCTTTAGAGGAACCAGAATGTATCCCTTTCTTCCCCCATCACAATGGTTGTCGCTTCCAAGGCCGGGAGTACAGGGGGTTTCTTTTGTGTAAAAGCAAATAATAAAAACAGGTAAAGGTGTCCCATAACCTGTGTGGTCGTAGGGGAGCGAGACATCAAGAGACCTCAGCTTCTCTAGGCGCCATCATATTGAGGTCAGCGGCCATCTCCTCTCCCTCGCTGCTTTACCTTCCCTGACCCTAAAGAGGGCAGGTACCCATTTACAGCTGGTTGAACTGGGAAACTGTCTTGAAGCCAAGGCGCGCAAAAAGTCACCCATCCAACTGGTATTCACGTTCGATGCTGCTTAACCTTGGCTGGGGGAAAGCGAACGCTCTGATCACTGAGCTATCCCCTCCCCAGATAGCCAATACCAGTACTTATCTATCTCAGTACACTGAGGAATTCATGAAGGTGACTCGCCATACTTAAAAACACAATAAGCAGAAAACATTGATCACAGAAAGATATACAATAGAATTGTGTCTTAAAAATAAATGTACAAGCCCGCATCCACGTATCACAACCCCCCCCCCCCCCCCATACACATACAGACAGACAAGACAGACCGACAGACAGACACGCGCGGGCGTGCACATACACACACATACACACGCACACCACGCACGCACACACAGAATGCATACATACAGACCAGCGCACAATTAGCTATGATCATTTTAATGATACACAATGGGAGTAATGTCAATAATGATGATGAGCTATATTGCACAAAACAGCACACCATTAAAAGAAATGTACACCTACTTTGCTGCTGCTTACACTTAGTCCTGGATTGATAGATGGATGGATGGATGATCGATTGAATGATTGATGGATGGATTGATCGACTGATTGATTGATGAATGGGTGGATAGATCGATCGATCGATTAAATGATTGAATGACCGACTAACTGATGGATGGGTTGATCGATTGACTGATTTGTTGGTTGATTGAATGATTGAATTACTGATTGACTGATTGATTGACTGACTGATTGATCGATCGATCAATGGATTGAAGGATTGATTGATTGATTGGTGGATTGATTGATTGATTGGTGGATTGATTGGTGGATTGGTGGATTGATTGGTGGATTGATGGATTGATTGATGGATCGATCAATGGATTGATGGATTGATTGATGGATGGATTGACTGGGCAGTTCAGAAAGGCTCCGTGGCGGAGCATAGCGGGTCAGGCGGGGTGTGGGCCTTCATCACCGCCCTGTCCGTCAGAACGGCCATCTACGCCATCCTCATTCTGGAACAGGCCCAGTACTTCCAGGATGCCTTCAGCGTTAAGATGGAGGACGTGCGTGTGTGTGTGTGTGTGTGTGTGTGTGTGTGTGTGTGTGTGTGTGTGTGTGTGTGTGTGTGTGTGTGTGTGTGAGGGAGAGAGAGAGAGAGAGAGAGAGAGAGAGAGAGAGAGAGAGAGAGAGAGAGAGAGAGAGTGTGTGTGTGTGTGGTGTGTGTGTGTGTGTGTGTGTTGTGTGTGTGTGTTGTGTCTGTCTGTCTGTGTGTGTCTCTGTGTGTGTGAGTGTGTGTGTGTTTGTGTGTGTCTGTGTGTGTGTGTTTGTGTGTGTGTTGTGTGTGTGTGTATGTCTGTGTGTGTGTTGTGTGTGTGTTTGTGTGTGTGTGTTTTGTGTGTGTGTCTGTGTGTGTGTCTGTGTGTGTGTCTGTCGTGTTTGTCTTGTGTGTGTCTGTATGTCTGACTGACTGACTGTCTGTCTGTCTATCTGTGTGTGTGTTTGTGTGAGGGAGAGAGAGAGAGCCAGAGAGAGAGACAGAGACAGAGACAGACAGACAGACAGACAGACAGACAGACAGAGACAGACATACAGACAGGCAGGAAAGCGGGTATGCAGAGAGACAAACAAACAGAGACAGACAGACAAACAGACAGACACAGACAGACCCAGACAGAGCAATAATCCTCTCCCTCCCTGCCTGTCACAGCTGGGCATACTGCTGGTGGTGCCCTACGTGCTGTTGGCGGGCACCTCTCTCCTGGGCGGACTGACCTCAGACAGGCTGGTGCAGAGAGGCCTGTCCACCACCGCCACCAGAAAGCTCATCTTCACCATAGGTAGTAGTAGTGCTCCTCGGGTCACTGCACCTGAACCCACCACCCTCACCTCCACCCCCCCACCCCCCCACCCCCACACACACGCTCACACAGGGGACGGGATAGTCTAGTGGTCAGAAACATTGCGGCTCGCAATTTGACGACGCGATCCGGGTTCGATTCCCGGTCTCGGGGATTTTTTCCTCCTGGAGTTAACATCGGTGCTGACTCCACACTCTCCACAAAAGTCTTTCGGGAGAGACTTTAAAACGAGGCCCCGTGTGTGAACGCACGCAGAACATCTTGCGCACACGTTAAATCCTGTTCCGCTTTTCGTAAGAGTAGGCCATCGTGTGCCGGTGGGAACAGATGACATTTACAAAACTTCATACACACGGGGACTGGATGTAAAAAAGCACAAGAGTGCTTATCCCATTATCCTCGATATAAAAGAATATAAAAAAAATAAATATGCACCCTCACCCCCCTCCTCAGAACAGTCAGAATGTTTTTTTAAAAAGGCAAACGTGTCCCATGACCTAGGCGGTCGAAGGGGAGCGAGGCATCAGAAACCTCAGTTTCTCTAGGGGGCCAGCATATTGAGGGTGGCGCTCATCTCCTCTCCCTCGCTGCTTTACCTTCCCTGACCCTCAAGAGGCTGGGTGAACTGGGGGGACTGTACTAAAGCCAAGGAGCTTAAACAGTCACCCATCTGACTGGTAACCACGCTCGATGCTGCTTAACTTGACTTGGGGAAAGCGAGCGCTCTGACCACTGAGCTATCCTGTCAGAATATAGCAACACTAAAGGGGGGGAGGAAGAGAATGATAAAAACAAACACAAAAAAACGCAAGCATAAATCATTATCATAGTTATTGTTTTATAGTTGAAGGCTATATTGAACACTTTGGGAGTGGGTGTGTGGGTGTTGTTGTTGTTGTCAGCTGTTGTGTTTGTGCTTTTCTGTTGGCGCTCGTTACACACGCACACTTTCATTATTATTTATTCCATGCCCAGGTTTGTCTGTCTTCTTGTTCCTCCAGTGCCAGTAGCCTGCCAGGATATAATTACCGGGTTAGGCCGTGACAAGACCAACCGTCAGAGGAGATCCCGCACTACTGCAATTTTTTTTTTTTAAATAAAAATAAAATAAAGTAGATAAGGTCACTTGAGTCAGATGCAGAACTAAACGGAATAACTTTGGTGGTTAGGTTCAGTCCCAGGGGTCTCTGACTCCATGTGGGTTTGTTTTTTTTACAGCATCAACAGGGGCCACTGACTCAAGGTTTCTTTACAGCATCAACAGGGGTCACTGACTCAGAGACACAGTTTCTTTACAGCATCAACAGGGGTCACTGACTCAGAGACAAGGTTTCTTTACAGCATCAACAGGGTCACTGACTCAGAGACACAGTTTCTTTACAGCATCAACAGGGGTCACTGACTCAGAGACACAGTTTCTTTACAGCATCAACAGGGGTCACTGACTCAGAGACACAGTTTCTTTACAGCATCAACAGGGGTCACTGACTCAGAGACACAGTTTCTTTACAGCATCAACAGGGGTCACTGACTCAGAGACAAGGTTTCTTTACAGCATCAACAGGGGCCACTGACTCAAGGTTTCTTTACAGCATCAACAGGGGTCACTGACTCAGAGACACAGTTTCTTTACAGCATCAACAGGGGTCACTGACTCAGAGACACAGTTTCTTTACAGCATCAACAGGGGTCACTGACTCAAGGTTTCTTTACAGCATCAACAGGGGTCACTGACTCAGAGACACAGTTTCTTTACAGCATCAATAGGGGTCACTGACTCAGAGACACAGTTTCTTTACAGCATCAACAGGGGTCACTGACACAGAGACACAGTTTCTTTACAGCATCAACAGGGGTCACTGACTCGGTGTTTCTTTACAGCATCAACAGGGGTCACTGACTCTGAGACACAGTTTCTTTACAGCATCAACAGGGGCCACTGACTCTGAGACAAGGTTTCTTTACAGCATCAACAGGGGTCACTGACTCAGAGACACAGTTTCTTTACAGCATCAACAGGGGTCACTGACTCAAGGTTTCTTTACAGCATCAACAGGGGTCACTGACTCAAGGTTTCTTTACAGCATCAACAGGGGTCACTGACTCAGAGACACAGTTTCTTTACAGCATCAACAGGGGTCACTGACTCAGAGACACAGTTTCTTTACAGCATCAACAGGGGTCACTGACTCAGAGACACAGTTTCTTTACAGCATCAACAGGGGCCACTGACTCAAGGTTTCTTTACAGCATCAACAGGGGTCACTGACTCAGAGACACAGTTTCTTTACAGCATCAACAGGGGTCACTGACTCAAGGTTTCTTTACAGCATCAACAGGGGTCACTGACTCAAGGTTTCTTTACAGCATCAACAGGGGTCACTGACTCAGAGACACAGGTTCTTTACAGCATCAACAGGGGTCACTGACTCAGAGACACAGTTTCTTTACAGCATCAACAGGGGTCACTGACTCAGAGACACAGTTTCTTTACAGCATCAACAGGGGTCACTGACTCAGAGACAAGGTTTCTTTACAGCATCAACAGGGGTCACTGACTCAGAGACACAGTTTCTTTACAGCATCAACAGGGGTCACTGACTCAGAGACAAGGTTTCTTTACAGCATCAACAGGGGTCACTGACTCAGAGACACAGTTTCTTTACAGCATTAACAGGGGCCACTGACTCAGTGTTTCTTTACAGCATCAACAGGGGTCACTGACTCAGAGACAAGGTTTCTTTACAGCATCAACAGGGGTCACTGACTCAGAGACACAGTTTCTTTACAGCATTAACAGGGCCCACTGACTCAGAGACACAGTTTCTTTACAGCATCAACAGGGGCCACTGACTCAAGGTTTCTTTACAGCATCAACAGGGGTCACTGACTCAGAGACACAGTTTCTTTACAGCATCAACAGGGGTCACTGACTCTGAGACAAGGTTTCTTTACAGCATCAACAGGGGTCACTGACTCAGAGACACAGTTTCTTTACAGCATCAACAGGGGTCACTGACTCAATGTTTCTTTACAGCATCAACAGGGGTCACTGACTCAGAGACACAGTTTCTTTACAGCATCAACAGGGGCCACTGACTCAAGGTTTCTTTACAGCATCAACAGGGGTCACTGACTCAGAGACACGGTTTCTTTACAGCATGGTGATGAGGTTACACTCCGGTATTGTTTTTGGGGTCAAGTAGTATCTTCTATAGAATTCAGACAGTTTTTTGTTGATTTTTCACAGATTTTTCAAAGAATGAAAATATGCTCTTTGCACTTGTTTTGGGGGTTGAGGACGTAGAGCAATATCAGGTAGTCACGAGAAAGTTGGATATGATCATTAAAAGAAGACTGCTTGTATTCCTACAGCGCCGCGCATGCATGTTGAGGTTAGGAAGCTAGCAGACGATAAAGGAGTGAGTGGGGTACAGTGTTTGCTGAATTTTTTTTCTTTAAGTTCAAACCTACCAAATTTGTGCAAAATCACCTGAATTTTGAGTCAGGGGCTAGTCTTTCTGAAGAAGTGGTTTTTATTTCTGCGGACGCCTTAGTACGTGCAGTGCGAATGCAAGACTGCTATATGAAAACAGAAGGAAAAGTAGTCAAAATTAATACCGGTGTGTAGCCTAACAGTGGCGCCAGGGTTAGGCAGTCTATGGTAGTGGGAGGACAGAAAGAGAGCAGAACATGGGCGCGGCCCTCAATATGCTGGCCCCCTGGAGAAGCTGAGGTCTCTGGCGCCTCGCTCACTTACGACCACCTAGGTTATGGGACACCTTTACAGTCTCCTGGCGTGAGTCAGGCAGGCCCGAGGGATACAGACACCTGGGGTGTTGGTGGTGGAGGAGTAACGTGATCCGCTCTCACATGAAGACTCCTGCCATGGAACCCAGGATGCTCTGTTGTGTGGCTCCCTCCATCTGTTGGTCGTAACAGACTAGGGTTATACTGAGGGAGGAGTGGAGAAGTCGCCTTCGTAGTGCGCGCTCTGTCTGTCTGTCTGTCTGTCTGTCTGTCTGTCCTGTCTGTCTGTCTGTGCTGTCTGTCTGTCTGTCTGTCTGTCTGTCTGTCTTCGCTCGTCTGCTCTCTCTCTTCTCTGTCTCTGTCTGTCGTCTGTCTGTCGTCTGTCTGTCTGTCTGTCTGTCGTCTGTCTGTCTGTCTGTCTGTCTGTCTGTCTGTCTGTCTTCTTCTTCTGTCGTCTGTCTGTCGTCTTCTCTCTCTCTCTCTCTTCTCTTCTCCTCTCTCCTCTCTCCTCTCTCTCTCTCTCTTCTCTCTCTCTCTGTCTCTTCCTCTCTCGTCTCTCGTGCACACACGCGTGGTATAATTATGTCCACTCGGGACGCGCGCGCCACGTTTAGGCGTGTATTCGCTTGTGTGAGTGTGTGTGTGTGTGTGTGTGTGTGTGTGTGTGTGTGTGTGTGTGTGTGTGTGTGTGTGTGTGTGTGTGTGTGTGTGTGTGTGTGTGTGTTTGTATACGTGCGTGCGTACACGCGCGCTTGCTTGTGTGTGTCTTATGTACGTGCGTGAGTAGTGTGCCCGTACATGTGCATTCGCGTGAGAGAGAGAGAGAGAGAGAGAGAGAGAGAGAGAGAGAGAGAGAGAGAGAGAGAGAGAGAGAGAGAGAGAGAGAGAGAGAGAGAGAGAGAGAGAGAGCTTTATTTATTTTTTTTTTTTAATTCTTTTATATCGACGATAATGGGATAAGCACTCTTGTGCTTTTTTACATCCAGTCCCCGTGTGTATGCATGCAGTTTTGTAAATGTCATCTGTTCCTAACTGGCCCACGATGGCCTACTCTTACGAAAAGCGGAACAGGATTTAACGTGTGCGCAAGACGTGTGCGTGTGCGTGCGCGTGCGCAAGCGTACCCTATGTGCGCGCGTGCGTGCCTGTGTGATGGGAAATGTGGACTACACACACGTGTGGGCAGGGTTCGTGAGCGAAGGCGTGCTTCTGCTGATGCTGTATTTCGTGGAGGACTGGGGGCTGGGGTACCTCTTCCTCACTGGGGGGGCCACCATGGAAGGCTTCGGCACTGCCGGTAACAACAGAGCAGCGCTCACAGTGGTGGTGTCTGTCTGTTTCTGTTTTCTGTGTGTCTGTCTGTGTGTCTGTCTCTGTCTGTGTGTGTGTGTGTCTGTCTTTGTGTCTGTCTGTGTGTGTGTCTGTCTTTGTGTCTGTCTGTGTGTGTGTCTGTGTCTCTGTCTCTCTGTCTGTCTGTCTCTATCTGTGTGTCTGTCTGTCTCTGTCTCTATCTGTGTGTCTGTCTGTCTCTGTCTCTATCTGTCTGTCTGTCTGTCTGTCTCTGTATGTCTGTCTGTCTGTGTCTCTGTCTCTATCTGTCTGTCTGTCTCTGTCTGTCTCTCTGTCTGTCTCTGTCTCTCTCTGTCTGTGTGTGTGTGTGTGTGTGTGTGTGTGTGTGGTGTGTGTGTGTGTGTGTGTCTGTCTCTGTGTGTCTGTCTGTCTCTGTCTCTGTCTCCATCTGTCTGTCTGTCTGTCTCTGTCTGTCTGTCTGTCTGTGTCTGTGTCTCTATCTGTCTGTGTGTCTGTCTCTGTGTGTCTGTGTGTCTGTCTGTCTCTGTCTCTGTGTCTATCTGTCTGTCTGTCTCTGTGTGTCTGTCACTGTCTGTCTCTGTCTGTCTCTCTGTCTGTCTGTGTGTTGCTCATTGCACGTCTTTTTGCCCTTTCTGCTCTGTATGTTATGAGTTTCAGTTTGAACTATAAAAGGTAAAGGTATTCCCATAACCTATGTGGTCGTAAGTGAGCCAGGTGTCAGAGACCTCGGCTACTCCAGGGGCCAGCATGTTGAGGGCGGCGCCCATCTCCTCTCCCTCGCTGCTTTACCTTCCCTGACCCTAAAGAGGGCAAGTATTCATTTATAGCTGGCGGGGTGAACTGGGGGACTGTACTGAAGCCAAGGCGCGCAATCCGTCACCCATCCAAGTGGTAACCACACTCGATGCTGTTGGCTTGTGAAAAGTGAGTGCTGTGACCACTGAGCAGTCCCGTCCCCCTGACAACACGTAAAGCGAGATTCTATCAGGGATGTGGGCCTACCACAACGTGGTGACATCTTGGGTTAACCTTTAAGGTTGGCTAGAGTGTTGCTACGAGGAAGGACAGAAAACTTGGCTCTATTCTTGCTTCAGTTTGTATGTGGTGTCATAGTTCTGATCTGAGATTGAATCTTGAAGAAGGTGGCAGTTCTGGTCTGTCCGGCTATAAACTACATGTCTGGATCGGACTGGACAGCCTGAAGACTTCTTTTTCTTCTTTTTTTGTCCAACGCTCACACAGCCACTAGTGTTGTCTGCTACATGTGTGTGTGTGTGTGGGGGGGGGGGGGGAGGGGGGGAAGGGGGGAGACAGGATAGCCTAGTGGTTAGAGCGTTGCACTCACGATTTGACGGCTCGAGTTTGGGCTTTCACTGTGACGCCTGTTCAAGGAGATTTTCCCCCTGGAGATAAAATCAGTGCCGACCTCATTCCCTGAAAGTCCTTCAGATGACACTATAAACCAAGGTCCTGTGTGCGAACGCATGCAGAATATCTTTCGCACAAGTGAAATCCTATTCCGCCTTTCGGAAGAGTAGGCCAGTGTGTGCTGGTGGGAACGGATGACAAAATGTACAAAACCACATCCATGCGGAGACTGGCAGTTAAAAGAAGCACATGGGTGCTCATCATTTCTTCTCAATACAAGAATTGGAATGAATTTTTAAAAAATTATACAAAACAACAACCCACCACCCTTGTCTGATTAAACCAAACGGGACGGGATAGCCTAGTGATCAGATCATTGCGCTCACAATTTGATGACCCGAGTTCGATTCTCGTTGGAGGGGATTTTTTCCCTGGAGTTAACATCAGTACTGACTCTACTCTCCCCAAAAGTCTTTTCGGATGAGACTATAAACCGAGGTCCCGTGTGCGAACGCACGCAGAAAATCTTGCGCACACGTTAAATCCTGTTCCGCTTTTCGTAAGAATAGGCCATTGTGTGCCGGTGGGAACAGATGACATTTACACAACTGCATACACACGGGAACTGGATGTAAAAAAAAAAAAAAAAAAGCACAAAGAGTGCTTATCCCATTATCCTCGACATAAAAGAATAAAAATTTTAAAACATGATAAATAAAATAAAATAAAAACCGTTTTTATGATTGTGTGGCTCGTAACCCACGCGCGAGCCACTGTCTCTGAGATAACCAAGTATGGGAATTTGGGCAGGTTATTCTCCTCTGATCTCGGATATGTCGCCGCAGTACACAAGCCTGGTGTTCGGCGTCACTAGCGTGGCTGCACTGGGGGTGGGTGGGGTACTCATCACCACCCTCATCTCCCTCACCTCTGGCAGAAAACAGGTCAGATGTCTGTCTTGTGGTGGTGGTGGTGGTGGTGGTGGTGGTTGTGTCTAGCTCGTCTTGTCTTGTGTCGTTCCTATCATGCCATGCCGTGCTGTGCTGATCCATGTCATGTCGTGTCATGCCATGCCTCGTCCTGTGTCCTATCGTGTCATGCCATGCCGTGCTGTGCCAGACCGTGTCTTGTCTTGTGTCCTATCGTGCCATGCTGTGCCATACCGTGCCTCGTCTTGTCTTGTGTCCTATCGTGCCATGCCATGCCATGCCGTGCCGTGCCATACCGTGCCCCGTCTTGTCTTGTGTCCTATCGTGCCATGCCGTGCCATGCCTCATCTTGCCTTGTGTCCTATTGTGCCATGCCGTGCCGTGCCATGCCGTGCCTCGTCTTGCCTTGTTTCCTATTGTGCCATACCATGCCATGCCGTGCCATACCGTACCTCGTCTTGTCTTGTGTCCTATCGTGCCATGCCACGCCATGCCGTGCCGTGCCATACCGTGCCCCGTCTTGCCTTGTTTCCTATTGTGCCATACCATGCCATGCCGTGCCATACCGTACCTCGTCTTGTCTTGTGTCCTATCGTGCCATGCCACGCCATGCCGTGCCGTGCCATACCGTGCCTCGTCTTATCTCGTCTCGTCTTGTGTCCTATCATGCCATTGTGTGCCAGTGGGAACAGATGACAAAAGTTACGAAACTGCGTACACACGGGGACTGGATATAAAAAAGCACATGAATGTTTGCTCCATTATCCTCGAAATAAAAGAATAAAAAATGCAACACAATACAATAATATATATATATATATATATATATATATATATATATATATATATATATATATATATATATATATATATATATATATATATATATATATCATGCCATGCTGTGCTGCGTCTGCCTCATCTTGTTTTGTCTCGTCTTGTCTTGCGTCCTATCATGCCATGCCATGCCATGCCATGCCATGCCATGCCGTGCCATGCCGTGCCATACCGTGCCTTGTCTTGTTTTGTCTTGTCTCGTCTTGTTCTCTCTCTTACTGCTGTGGATTGTTTGGACTGGTCTCGGTTCTATAGCCTTCCGCAATGTTTTCAGTCTGTCTGCTCTGTTGTTTTTTTGTGCTGCTCTTGTTGTTGTTGTCGTTGCTCTCGTTGCTGTCATTGTTGTTGTTGTTGTTGTTGTTGTTGTTGTTGTTGTTGTTGCAGATGTAGTTATTGCTCATCATCATTGTCGTCGTCGTCATCATCATCATCGGCACCATGATCGTCACCATGATCGTCACCATGATCGTCACCGTCGTCGTTATCATCGTCGTCATTATCGTCTTTCCTCTTCTCCTCCCCCTTTTTCTATTCCTCCTCCCCCCCCCTTTCCTCCTGTTCTACTCCCCTCCTTCTTTCTTTGGAAGCTTGGAGTGATTTATTTATAAATGAAGTCAGTGTTGCAGTCCAACTGAATGATATATATATATATATATATATATATATATATATATATATATATATATATATATATATATATATTATATATATATATGTGTGTGTGTGTGTGTGTGTGTGTGTGTGTGTGTGTGTGTGCGCGCGCGCGCGTGCGCGTGCGCCCGCGTGCGCCCACGCGTGTGTGCGTAAATGCATGTGTGCATGTGTGAGATAATGATACAAGCAGTACAGATTCCAAGTCACCGTAGCCTGATGTCATGGCTTCAGCTTTCAACTCCTTTGTTTCAGAGCCTGATGTCATGGCTTCAGCTTTCAACTCCTTTGTTTCAGAGCCTGATGTCATGGCTTCAGCTTTCAACTCCTTTGTTTCAGAGCCTGATGTCATGGCTTCAGCTTTCAACTCCTTTGTTTCAGAGCCTGATGTCATGGCTTCAGCTTTCAACTCCTTTGTTTCAGAGCCTGATGTCATGGCTTCAGCTTTCAACTCCTTTGTTTCAGAGCCTGATGTCATGGCTTCAGCTTTCAACTCCTTTGTTTCAGAGCCTGATGTTATGGCTTCAGCTTTCAACTCCTTTGTTTCAGAGCCTGATGTCATGGCTTCAGCTGTCAACTCCTTTGTTTCAGAGCCTGATGTCATGGCTTCAGCTTTCAACGTCTTTCGTTTCAGAGCCTGATGTCATGGCTTCAGCTTTCAACGTCTTTCGTTTCAGAGCCTGATGTCATGGCTTCAGCTGTCAACGTCTTTCGTTTCAGAGCCTGATGTCATGGCTTCAGCTTTCAACGCCTTTGTTTCAGAGCCTGGAATCATGGCAGAATATCTTCCTGTTTCTGGCAGTGCTGCATTTCGTGGGCTGCGCCATCTTCATTCTTCTAGCAGACGCCACTCTGCAGCCCTGGGCAGAGGGCACACGGAGCAAAACCAGCTATCAACAAGCAGTCGACATGGACAATGAGGAGGATTCCGACTCTTTCGAAATGGCTGATATGCCAACCACGTCTCTCCTTGCTGCAGATAAAAACTCAGAGAAATCTTTCTCAGAAAATAAATAGCAGTGATGATTTTTGACCCTGTCTTTCTTCTTTTTTTAATTTAGTTTTTAGTCTTCTTGAGAAAAAAAAATGATGACAAAAGATGTCGAGAAGGGAGGTAATTCTAGCAGATTATGCATCACGCCACAGGAATTGGCTACAGATCACATAGCAGCCATGTTTTGCAAAGCAGACTTCCGTTCTCATGCATGGAAAAGGGAAACATAATTAGAAAATTTTAAAGCGTAGCGCTATAAAATTAGAATTTCTGCACTAAGTGCAACAGCTCACACATATGGGTATTTGCAATACTCTTTCTCTCACCGAGCCTTGTATGATACTACAAGGAAAAAAGGAAGTCTTCAGGAGGGAAGACCCCACGCGGGCAGGGGCTCGCGAGAGGCTGGCACACCCTAGGCTGGTGCCAGCATTCCACTGTCCGTCCTATAAAAGGGGGGTTCCCGCGGATATTTGGCGCTTTTGAAATTCGAGCAAACTGAAAACATGCGACACTTAAGTGTGAGCTGTTGCACTTAGTGCAGAAATTCTAATTTTATAGCGCTACGCTTTAAAATTTTCTAATTTCTGCACATAGTAAGTGCAACAGCTCACACATATGGGTGACTGTTTAACAGTCGCATGGTTTAGTCTATTAGGACATCATTAATCAGATGAGAATACAGAAGAAATAACAGACATAGTCATGCCATTAACTACCTCTGTACAGACAATGTACTGACATGCAGCACTAACCTGATACCATCAGTACCTGATACCTCTGGTAGAAAACGGTCCCATCAATCAGCCGCTGAGAGAACCGCATCCTGAATGGTTTTCTCTTCAATGCTGCGCAGTGTTTCCTCTGGTAACACACGCAGGTAGTGGCGAAGGGGAGTGTCCTTCCGAGTCCAATCTGCCGAAGCCATAATCCGCTGCAGTGAAACACCATGTAGCATAGCACAAGTAGTCACTGTTGCACGGGTAGAGCCTGCTGACCCCTCTACCCCTGCTAGCTTCAACACAGATTCAATCCACCTGCGCACTATAGCCAGCTGTACTGGGCGATATGGTCTGTAAGGAGATATCAACAGCTGCATTTCCCCTTGTCTTAGTTCTTCCGTCCTGGTCATGTAATCACGCACATATCTCACTGGACACAGGCGAACGTCTTCGCACTCTCTCAGCCTAATGGGTGGTGCTCTATGGGATGGTCTGTCCGTCTTTGACCCGAACCTAGTTTGTAATACGATACTTTTACCCCCAACATGACAGAGAGATTTATCAACAGAAAACAGGACTAGATCACTGACACGTTTGGCTGTGCAAGTTGCCAGCAGAAACGCTACTTTATAAGTTAGTCTGGGTAAATCCAACTCTTCACATGGATGCCACTCTGCCAATTTACACAGCAACAGTTCCCATGTCCCATGTGGGGGCCATACGAACCGTAGGTGGTCTCTCATTAAACACTCCTTTGAGAAATCTGCACACAAGAGGATGCTGGCCTACTGGTACAGAATTGTGTGGTTATAGAATGCTAGAAATAGCAGAGCGATGGACATCTAGGGTCCTCCATGCTAGGCCTTTGGAATAGAGGTGTTGTAAATAATCTAACAGTTTCACAACAGAAACGGAAGCTGTGTCCAGAGACTGGTCACGACACCACTCTTGCCACGATGTCCATGCTGACAGGTATTGTTTACGGGTGCTTCTCCTCCAGCTGCCCTCCAAAATCGTAAATGTGGCAGGCTGGACCTTGACTCCTGTGGCCTGCCGCATAGCGGCCATACTGGGTTTCCAGATTCCGTACTGGGTAACCTGTCTCTGTGTTGATCAACAGATCGGGTAACAGAGGTAGTCTGTGTGGAGTCTGAAACAACAGCTCTAGAAGCATTGGAAGCCATGGAGCATCGTTCCAACACGGGGCTATCAGCAACATCTTGGAATGTAGTCCCCTGAACTTGTGATACTGTAGTGATACTGTTGGTACCAAAGTTGGAGGGGGAAAGGCATACAGGAACTGGAAGTGCCAGGGTTGGCTCAGGGCGTCTATTGCATAAGCCTGACTGTCCTGTCTGTCCAGACACATGTATCTCTCCAGCTGTGACGTTGAGCGGGAGGCGAAGAGATCTATCTGCGGTGTCCCGAACTGAGCAAAGATTTTCTTCGCCACACCTGGATTCAATTGCCATTGAGTGGCCTTGGTGCGTGACAGGGAGTCTGCTATAGTATTCCTGATGCCCTTCACGTAGACTGGGATAAGGGAGATGTGACGGCGCTGACACCACAGCAGTATCTGACAGGCTAGACGAGACAGCTTCAGCGACTTTGTTCCCCCTTCTTTCGTCAGATAAGCCACAGTGGTCTTGCTGTCTATCTGTACACACACCCACCACCTTCCCTTCCAGTCCGTCCTGAAATGCCCGCAGTGCATTCCTGACCGCCTGCATCTCCAAGAAATTGATATGGTTGTACTTCTGTCTGGCCGTCCACTGACCCTTGGCCGTCTGGGCCTGTAGGCTTGCTCCCCATCCCTTCCCGATGCTCTGTTGCCATTAAAAGATCGGGTGTCGGGCGCTTGAGCTGGCGTGGAGTTCGGTCTAGCGTTTGCCAGAACTGGAGATTCTGCCTGGCTTCGTGATGTGATGCTGTCCGCTTCCACATGTCTTGTGGTCGTTGGTAAATTGACCGCAGCGCCTGCTGTAACTCTCTGACATGTAGCCTGGCTAACGGTACGGCATAGGACGCGAATGTCACTTTCCCTAGAAAGGTCATTAGTTTCCTGGCTGTCACGAGAGGGGAATGTAGAATATTGCATGCAAGCTCCCTGATTGATACTCGTTTGTCTTCCGGAAGACTGACAGTTATGCTGAGAGAATGCCACAGAAGGCCAAGATACAGGAATCTCTGTGCTGGCACTATGCTGGACTTGTCCCAGTTTAGGCTGAAGCCCAGGTCCTCTAGCACTGTCACCACTGTCCTGGCATTCTTTTCCGCCTGCTGTTTGGTTCTGGAAAGGATTAAAATATCGTCCAGGTAAAAGGCAACCCTGATTACTCTTGACCTGAGGCAGTGCAGGATGGGTTTGGTTACCCTGGTGAACACTCTGGGGGAGGAGGCAAGGCCGAAGGGCAGGGCCGTGTAGCGATACGTCTGTCCTCCTCTCCAGGTCAGCCTTCTCCATGCTGCTATACGCTTTCTTAACTGCCCTGCCGTTCTCTTCCCCTGCTACTGTGTCTGTCTGACACAGTCATGCCGTCTTGTTGACCTGCGGCTTCTTGTGGAAGGGCAGCCTCCTCTTGGTTCTGTTCTGCTTCCTCCACTGATGTTGGGCAGAACCTGTGGGGTTGAACCCTCGAAAAAGCTGTGGAGAGGAAGAAGAAGAGGGGCTCCTCTGGTGGTGAAAGGGCTGAGCTTCTCCTTTACCCTGCCGGCTTGTAGACGCCTGTTGGCGTAGCTGCCTGCGGTGGTGGTGAAAAGACTGCTGCCCTGGTCTGTGTTGCTGGGGAGCGATACCTGCAAAAGAGCTCTCCACCTCCCTTCTATTCTTCATGGCCTTGATGACAGAGGCCAGGTCCCCACTGAAGAGCTGTGTCTCTGATGGAGACAAGCTTTCAAGGGCTGCCCTGCCCTGAGTATCTGCCACCGTGCTCAGGCATAGCTGCCGTCGTTCCTTGCACAGGGCTGAGGACTCAGCAGCAAGGATCCGCAGAGCATAACCCAGGGCATTGGCCATGTCCTCACTCAGCAGCTGGAGCACCTCTCCACCGCCCCCTGCACGTCCGTCTGAAGTGGATTGGAGCAGGGGGGACAACCTCTCCAGGCACGTGCTCGCAGTGGTCATGGCCAGACACACCGCATGTGCAGCCGCTCCAATACGTGTCTGCTGGGCGCTGAGAAAATCATCCCTTCTGCAGGCATGGCCAGCAAGGGGAAAAATGGTTGGCCGTGACTGTGCAGCAAAAGCCTCCGCCTCCTCATGGGCAGTATACATGGTGGTGACCCTGTTTGCCTTCACTGGCTGCCACGTGCGACCAGGGTTGTCGAGGTCACGTGCATGCAACCAGAGGGAACGTGCCTGCTGTGAGGGAACCTTACCCCGGCGCCGCTTGTTCAGTGCCACGCGAGCGCCAGACAGGTGGAAACCCTGTAACTCGGGAATGGCCTGAAAGGGGTCAGGAGTGCAGTCTTCCATGTCTGACCCGTCCGATGGCCCACTGACATCCTCGTAATTAGATCCACTTCCAGACTGGGAGGGGGTGGGGGAATGGAAAGGGAAGGTGGAAGGGGGGGGATGAAAATTATCTGCCACAGAACCCCATGGCTGAGGAGCCACGAACTGGGGCTGGGGGGTGGAGTGGAGGGAAACAGGGGGGTTGAGGGCAGAATTATTCCACCCCAGGGTTGAGGGAGAGGTGAAGGTATGGGGTTGGGATGACCGCATAGCAGGCATCGGGAGGGAGGAGGGAAAGGGGGATCCCAAGTGTTTACTTGCTGGCTGAGTGGGGTGGAGACAGGACCCTGATGCTATCTGCTCCACTGGCCAGCGCTGGCTGCCTTGGGTGTAGGCAGGCAGAGAAAAACCGCCCCCGGTGCCACTAGCTGGGGTCGTCCAGTGCTGCTGGGGGGTATCACTTACCTCTAGGCCTGGACGCTGGAAATGACAGGATAAACAGGGGTAAGCAACCAGACCTCCGACATGTGCCGATGTGCAGGATGTCGAGGCTGGGCATGTGCTGATAGTTGGCCGCCGATTTACGCTAAACGATATGGCTGTTTGTGCCGGGATCGTTAGCACCAGCACAGCACCCAGGGGGACACGCACAAAGCCGAGCCTGAGTGCTGCCTGCCAAAGCACAATAACACCCCGTCCCCAGAAAACATAGGGGGATTCCTTCCAACTTGATCACACAAACACAAACACTCAGAGATAAGAACACAACAACTCAATAACCTCTGCTTTCCTCTTCTCTGTGTGTTTTCTTTTCTTTTCTTTTTTTAATTCTTTTAAATATACATTTATTGTATTATCATTTTTCCTTTAAAATGACAGGCCTAACCTACATGATATGTACCTACACATATCCAATCAGGGCTGTATGCAATGCATATCTAAAGACTGTGATAACGATTATCACAATATTAGTGATAACAGTTATCACAACATTACGATATTAAGAACAATGCGTATGCTATGCACGCATATATGATCCAATTAGCAGCCTGTGTACTCAAGAAATTGTCCACAAAATTCCAGACAGACAGACAGACAGACAGACATGTGGAGGGGCACTGCAGGGGGGATGCACACAGGTGCTAAGGCCCAACCCAGCTACACCTACACGTGGGACTGGTTTTTTTTTTTTTTTTTAAATTATACCACTTTATGTCAGCAGATTTTTCACTGTGTGAAATTCGGGCTGCCCTCCCCGGGAGAGCATGTCGCCACAAGTGCAGCGTCTACCCATTTTTTTCTTTTTCATGTCTGCAACTGTATTTGTTTCCCTATCGGAGTGGCTTTTTTCTACATAATTTTGCCAGGGACAACCCCTTTGTTGCCGTGGGTTCTTTTACGTGCGCTAAATAATGGTATGTAACACATGGGACCTCGGTTTATCGTCTGGTCCGAAAGACTAGTACCCAGACCACCACTCATGGTCTAATGGATGGGGGGAAAGTTTTAGGCTCAAACGGGATTCGAACAACCGCACACTCCGACCCGGACTTTTCGCTTTCTAGACAGGCGCGTTACATCTAGACCACCGATCCAGGTGACGTCCTGAACTAGAACAATACAGCATAGTTAAGATTAAACAGTTTTTTCCCCTTTTTTTTTCATTTTCAAACCCTTGTATTGACACACGCAAAAGCATACAGTCTTATTCTTAATTCATATAGGACTGACATAAGCGAGCATAAATGCAGCATGTCTGATATAGGAAAACCAACATTAATGATACACCTTTGTCAATCTGTCAGTCAAAGTTGGACTTCTTCATCTGTGAGATATTAATTACACCTTGGGGAGAAGGGGGGGGGGGGGGGGGTGGTTGTGCTGGTGTAAATGGTCACCCATCTAGTTGGTAACCACGCTTGATGCTGCTTAACACTGGCTTGGGGAAAGAGAGGCTCTGACCACTTTGATATCCCGTCCCGAATGTGTGTGTGTGTGTGTGTGTGTGTGAGTATGCGCGCTGGTGTCGTATCAAGATTTCCTATCCAAAGTTGGAAAGCAACTACATCTACATTATTGGTGGGCAAAAACGGCTCCATACCTCCCCCCCCCCCCCAAAAAAAAAAAAAAAAAAAAAAACCTCACTATTGGTGACTTTGACGCTCTAGCCAAAACACCCTGTGTGTGTGTGTAGGTGTGGGTGTGGTGGGTGGATGGGTGGGTGGCTGTGTGGCGGCCTCTGGCAAAGCCTAGCGGCACGTAGGCATTGACAGGATGGTACATAGGCGTTGTGTATGGTCTTTTACGTCATCATTGACTATGACGTATGGGACTATTGCGCAAAAGTTTGTGGTGTGTCTGTGCTGTTTTTCCGATGGTGTTCATCTTTTGGGCAGCACTGTTGGAGGTTAGTGTGCAATCACTTTGGGTGTGTGTGTGTGTGTGTGGGGGGGGGGGGGGGGGTGGAGGGTGGTGGACAGGAGGTGGTGTTGATAGCTTTGGAAGGGATGGTGGTGGTGATTGTGTGTAGGGTGTGCACACATGTATATTAACCAGGGACCCAATGATTGTATTCTCCATCTAGGTAAAGATGGTTATGATTATAGATCTGTGTGGGGGTGAAGGTCAGGTGAGCATGGTTAGCAACGTATTTTGCAAGTTGTATGTCCCCTATTTTCCTCTCTTTGTCTGGCCTTACCCTCTTAGTCTGTCTGTCTGTCTGTCTCTCTCTCCTACTCTCTGTAGTTTTTCTGTTTCTCTTCTTTCTTACTCTTTTCTTGCATCTTTTTGCTTGTTTGATGTTGTCCTGTGTGTGTGTGTGTGTGTGTGTGTGTGTGTGTGTGTGTGTGTGTGTGTGTGTGTGTGTGTGTGTGTGTGTGCGCGCGCGCGCGCACGCGTGTGCATGTGCTCAAGCGCTCAGGTGCATATGTGATATTAATTTATGTTATCATGTCCACTTCCTTTGCCTCTTTGTCTTTCCGTTTTCACTTGTTCCCCCGCACTCAGCCTTCTACTCCTATAGCTCATCAAGGTATAGGCTATGATATACCTACCTCTGCTCTGTTTGCTCTCTTTTCTTATGTAAAAATGGGTGTGATGATATTTTACATCTTTTGGTAATGTCTTTTGCTCCCAGTGAGATAGCAAATTTAGTCACTCCATATTTGGTATCTATTTTATTTATTTATTTATTCTTTGATATCGAGGATAATGGGATAAGCACTCTTGTGCTTTTTTACATCCAGTTCCTGTGTGTATGCAGTTTTGTAAATGTCATCTGTTCCCACCGGCACACGATGGCCTACTCTTACGAAAAGCAGAACAGGATTTAACGTGTGTGCAAGACGTTCCACCCTCGGTTTATAGTCTCCATCCAAAGGACTTGTGGGGAGAGTGGAGTCAGCACTAATGTTAACTTCAGGAGAAAAATCTCCTCGAACCCTGGTCGTCAAATTGCCAGCGCAATGTTCTGACCCCTATTTATTTTTTATTTTGTTTTATACCACTTTATGTCACTTGTGACTATCCCGTTCCCCCTTTAGTAGCTTCCCCTCACGCAGTTGACAGTCTGGCTGTGTTTGAAAGGACCTCTCTGTGAAAGAACCTCTGTAAAAGAACCTCTGTGGAAGAACCTCTGTGGAAGAACCTCTCTGAAAGAACCTCTCTAGGGAAGGTTAATAAAACCGAAACACAAGATAAATTATAGTTTCCTTCAAAATTCAGAGATCTCGGTTATTAGCACGACTCGCTTAGTGTGCTTCTATTGCTCAAAAAGCAAAGGATTAGCTCTTGTATAATTTATCTACAACTAATATTCTGCACGAACTTAAAAAATTCACAACAACTTGAATACATTGCCCCCCTCCCCCTTCCCTTCAATTTCGTCCCTGTCGAAAGGCTGCACTCCAGAGAAAAAAAAGGCTACTATCCACAAATGAGTAAAAACATTTCCACTTTGTGCTATCATGAACACTCCTGTTTTTCACGCACCTAAAGTGATAGGCGAGGTAAAGTTCAAAAGCTAGATGCCAGTGGCACTAACCGGTAATGGCATGCAGAAATCAATGAGACAAAAGGTTCTTCCACTTTGTTGTTGCAAAGCTCCACTCATTTTACGCTGCCACCATGTAATGGTGTTGCGTTGCTGGGTGAAGGCACACACACACACACACACACACACACAGACATGGAACGGGATATCCTGGTGGTCAGAGCGTTGCCCTCATGATCTGAGGACTGGGTTCAAGCTCAGGTTCCAGCCACCACCAAACTGCCTGGTCAAGGGCTTTTTTTTTTTTTTTTTTTAAATAAATTTTATGCCACTTTATGTCACAGCAGATTTTTCTGCGTGAAATTCGGGTTGCTTTCCCCGGGGAGAGTGCGTCGTCACAAGTGCAGCACCTACCCATTATTTTTTTTATCCCCTCAGGGATGGTGTGTAAACACGACACTTGTGTGCATGCTGGTTTTTATATATAATTTTGTCATCCGCTCCTCCGGCACACGATGGCCTGCTCTTCCGAAAGGCGGAGCGGGGTTTTAACGGGTGCGCAAGATGTTCTGCGTGCGTTCACACACGGGGCCTCGGTTTATAGTCTCATCCGAATGACTTTGACATTCAGTTCGATTCTCACTGGAATTAACACTAGTGCTGACTCCTTCCCCTAGAAAGCCCTTAGAATGAGACTAAACTGAGATCTCGTGTGCAAACACTCGCAGAACATCTTGCGCAAACGCTAAAACCTGTTGCGCCTTTTGAAAGAGTAGACCTTTTGTGCCCTTTGGAATGTATGACTACATTTTCAAAACTGCATGCACACAGGGACAGTATGTCAAAAAGCACGTGAATGCTTATTCTCTTATCCCGTTCGAGGGGATTTTTCCCCTGGAATTAACATCAGTTCTGACTCCACTCTCCCCACAAGTCCTTTGGATGACACTATAAACTGAGGCCCCGTATGCGAACGCACACAGAACATCTTGCGCACACGTTAAATCCTGTTCCGCTTTTCGTAAGAGTAGGCCATTGTATGCTGGTGGGAACAGATGACAAGATTTACAAAGCTGCATACACTCAGGGACTGGATGTAAAAAAAAAAGCACATGAGTGCTTATTCCATTATCCTCTATATAAAAGAATAAATAAATACATCCTCGAAATGAGTAATGAATAGATAGATACCTGAAATAAGAAACAAATGAAAAAAAACAGACATATTCACACACATAGAACCTCACCACACAGTCTGTGTTTTTTTTTTCTTATGATCTTTATTAAAGCAGAAAAGCAAAAGTGCCTAAATGTTTATTCCAAAATCTACAGAACTTAAGATTGTAAATCAAGTATGAGTATCAGTGGTAAATGAGAAACCCATACACTTTGACTGATCTAAAAAGAGCCAGAATGTATAGCAAATAAATTGGAGGGGTCAGGGAGAAGACAAAAAAAAATTACAGGGGTTAGTGAGAGGGTCAACTAAATTAAAGGGGTCAGGGATAGGGTCAAATAAATTAGAGGGGTCACGGATATGACCAAATAAATTAGAGGGGTCAGGGAGAAGACCAAATGAATTAAAGAGTCAGGGAGAAGACCAAATACCAAATAAATTAAAGGGGTCAGTGAGAGGGTCAAATAAATTAAAGGGGTCGGGGAGATGGCCAAATCAATTAAAAGGGTCAGGGAGAAGACCAAATAAATTAAAAGGGTCAGAGAGAAGCCCAAATAAATTAAAGGAGTCAGGGAGAGGGTCAAATAAATTAAAGGGGTCAGGGAGAAGATCAAATAAATTAAAAGGGTCAGGGAGAAGACCAAATAACTTAAAGGAGTCAGGGAGAGGGTCAAATAAATTAAAGGAGTCAGGGAGAGGGTCAAATAAATTAAAGGGGTCAGGGAGAAGACCAAATAACTTAAAGGGGTCAGGGAGAGGGTCAAATAAATTAAAGGAGTCAGGGAGAGGGTCAAATAAATTAAAGGAGTCAGGGAGAGGGTCAAATAAATTAAAGGGGTCAGGGAGAAGAACAAATAACTTAAAGGGGTCAGGGGAGATACCTCTGGGATCTCTTACGTAACCATCTTTGTAATGAAAATATCAAAATTGATAAGCATAGATCTATGTATATCTTAAACAAAGGATGGATAAAAGTGTCTACTGTATAGTACATCTCGTCAGTGAAACTTCTTCATGGTGAGGTCAGACAGCAACTACTGTTGTTTGTTGTATGCGTGAAAATACTTAAGGCTGTCAACTGCCTGACAAGTCAGGCCCAGTTCGTGGGAGAGAATGGTTATCTTCTAAGTTTGTCTGGATAAAAAGGCATAAGAATGAACCAAGCTACCAGAAAATAGACAAGGAGGTGACAGGAAGTAGAGGAACAAGGCAGAAACAAAGAGAGGGACAGAAAAGAGGAAATCCCTAGCTCACAATGTCCAGAAGGTGGGGATGCTATTTATACTGACAGTCCCGTGCATCCCCTCACTGAAACAGGTTCCTTTGTATCACAATTATGAAGAATTTAAAGACAGATACGAAGGTG
>CM060326.1:5835296-5841195 GCA_030674155.1 Stramonita haemastoma | reverse complement strand
TTTTAGTTTAGCTGCTTTGCTATTGATAGGCTTTCATAGGGACCAATGGTTTGATGGATTTTGTTGTGCACGTCTTCATTGCTTATGTGGTCTCTGAAGGACATGCCAAGGAGTCTCCGGAAGCATCTCGTCTCTACTGCATGTACTCTTCTCTCCAAATCTGCAGTCAGGATCCACCATTCACATGCATACAGGGATATGAATGACAGGGGGGTGCATTAGTTTGATATTGGAGTTGAGTGAGATATTTTTTTTTCTTTCCAGATGGTGTTCAGTTTTGATAGTGCTGTTTTTGTTTGTGCAATCCTGCATACTATCTCTGGCTTGGACCCTTTGTCTGATACAATGGCTCCCAAGTATCTGAAGCTTTGTACCCTTTCCAGCTTCTGGTCATTGACCCTGATATCAGTGCTGATGCCCTTGGTGTTATTAGTCATCAGTTTAGTCTTCTCTGCTCTGATTTCCATGCTGTATGTTTTAGAGGCCTTGTTCAGGTGTTCTTTTAGGCTGACAAGCTCTTGTTCTGATCCTGCTGGTCCATCAATGTCATCTGCAAAGCAGGGGTTTGTGATCATACTGCCACCAATGCTGACTAATCCTTTATGGTGTTCCAGTGCATCAGCCATGATTATCTCAAGGAAGATGTTGAAAAGAGTGAGTGAAAGTAGACAACCCTGCCTTATTCCAACTGTCGTTCGAAACCACTCTCCAATGTTGCTATTGTAGTGCACTGCACTGGTGGCCTTGTTGTACAGCTCTTTGATGACTCTGATCAGGTTTGCATTGATGCTGTACAAATTCATGGTTGCCCAAAAGGCTGCATGCCACACCATGTCGAATGCCTTCTTAAAATTGATAAATATGTGGTAGAGGTCTTGTTGGTGTTGAAGGTACCACTCACAGAGTATTCTAAGGTTTAATATCTGTTCAGATGTGCTATGCCCTGCTCTGAAACCTGCTTGTTTCTCTGCTTGGTGTGGTTTTTTGCACTTGGTAGTTGGATCATTATTATTGTTGTTGCTTAGTTAGAGGTTATCCTTTTATCTTGATGTTATACCTGTAAAGGGCGGGGACTGGATGTAAAAAGCACACGAGTGCTTATTCATTATCCTCGAATAAAAGAATTTGCCTTGCCTTGCAAAGAAGGTCTCTGCTTGTGGCTTCAGTCTGTTCAATATAATCTTCAACATGACCTTGCTTGGGTTGTATATGAGGCTGATTGTGTGGTAATTCTGGCACTTCTGAAGATTTCCTTTCTTGGGGAGGGTGATGATAAGTGATTGTGTCCATGGTGTTGCCCATTTTCCTGTCTGCCAGATCTTGTTGCAGATTTTTAGTAGAGCATTGATCATGGCTTCCCCTCCAGCTTAAAGCAACTCAGCAGGAACATCGTTAGCCCCTGCTGACTTACCCCCTTTTCAGCGATCTGACTGCTGTTTCCACTTCTTCTTGGATGATAGGGTGACTGTCTTTATCTGTGCTTGTGGGGACATTGAGGACTTCTGGATCTCCTGTGGCTTTGTAGTTATACAGGTCGGAGCAGTATTCTGTCCATCTGTTCAGAATACCCTGGTCATCAGTGAGGCGCTTCCCATTTTTGTCTTGGATAGTTGAGCTTCTTCCCTGTTTTGTGCCAGTCAGGTCTTTCACCAGTTGATATGCTTTCTTGCTGTTGTTTTTCTTGATGTTTTCTTCAATGTTCAGGCGCTGTTCATCAACCCATTTCTCTTATGCTTCTGTCATGGACTTCCTGATTCTTTTGGTGAGTGCCCTATATTGTTCTGCTCTGTCTGGTTGTGGTGTTCGCCATTTGGCCTATACCATATCCATCTTCTGGATTTTTTTTTATGTGGGCCAAGTGTATTCAATTGCTGGAGATTGTTACTGGCAAACTCCAGGAGTCTCGGCCTCTTTCATTTGTTTCTTTGTCGCAGTGTGGTCCACAAATGCCCTCCCAGTCTTTGTAGGCATCTACTCCTAACTTGACATTCCAGTCACCTTGTACAGCAAGGGTGTCTTTCTTAGGAATTTGATTTAGAACCCCATGCAGTTGGCGGTAGAATTTCTCTATGGCTTCGTCTTGCAGTCTGATGTAGGGTGTATGCCTGTACTACTGTGATTTGAAGTGGGTTGCTCTCAAGCAGATGGTAATAAGTCTGTTGAACATTTGCTGACAGAGTTACTGTTCATGGCTAAAACTGGCAAAAGTCAGCATGTTCTGGGTAAACAAAACTTGTGTAAATGGAAGTGAATGTTTTAGGGAATTGCTCGCTTCAGATCGTAAAGGTGGTAGCTGATACCCAGCATTTAAGTCAAGATATGTCAAAAACTATCCATGATAAACCCCCCCCCCCCCCCCCCCCCCCCCCCCCCCCTCTGTAAACTGCATGTGAAAATTCAGGGGTTTAGAATTTATTAAAAGACACCAATTCAGAGAAGAAAAAAAAAGGTTTATGTCATAATTTTATGTAGTACTACCTTTGCCTTTTACTGCCACCCTAAGTCACGAAGCAGGGGAGAGACACCTATCACTCAAACATGATAAGGTTTTGTTTTTCAGTCCCCACCCCACCGCCACCCAGTTCTCATTCTACAAACAGAAAAGCTTAACATGGAAAACAATTAGGGCCCTTGTTTGATTGGACCCCCGTCTCCATTCCTCCAGCCCCCCTCTCTCTCTTCCCCTCCCTCCCTCCCAAAAGACTAAATAAATGGTGTAATTCCAAGCCAGCCATACACAGACAACTGACCGTGAGGGGAAATATGGTTCCTGGTTTCAAGGAAAGACAACTGATCCTGCTCTAAGCACGCCTCAGCCATGGACTCGAACCCCGGAAAGGTAAGTCAGTTTGAAGAGAATGTAGACTGCAGGTGACAAGTTGGTCCTGCAATGTTGATCAGTTTCTAACATCAAAAGTCCCCCCCCCCCCCCCTTTCCTCGTTCATCAATTCCCGAGGTTCACCAAAGGTAAGATTTTGCATATGCATCTGTTTTTATCAATCATTAAGGTAGCCGCATTCAGATTTCGGGGATGATGTCTAAACATGAGATTTGCCTACATGCATTAAAAAATATATAATCTGTTCCAAACGGGAGGAAAAGCCAAACGGGTTTTAACATGTGTGCGAGATGTTTTACGTGCGTTCGTTTACTGGGCCTCGATTTATAGTCTCAACTCTCATCGGAAGGACTTTTGTGGGAGTGGAGTCAGAACTCGGGGTAAAATCCCCAAAATAGGGGCCTACCTGGTGGCTTGACCCCTAACTGTCAGATCACAAGGGCAATACTCTAACCGCTAGCCTATCGTCACTCCCCCAGTTTGTTCTGATTTGCTTTGACAAAAACTAAAGCGTTCTGTGGAAGCTTGTTCATAATAAGGTATGCGGTGGAATATCTTGTTCAGTGTGTGTTTGTTTGTGTGTGTGGCGTGCGTGTGTGCATATGTGCGTACGTACGTGTGTGCGTGTCTGTGTGTGTGTGGGGTGTGTGTGGTGTGTGTGTGTGTGTGTGTGTGTGTGTGTGTGTGGTGTGTGTGTGTGTGTGTGTGTGTGTGTGTGCGCACACGTGTGCGGGCGCAGACGTGGGCAAACACACATGCTGCAGGACTGATGATTCTCCGCGAAACACACACTCACACCACATGCGTTGCACACACTCACGATTTCAAGATTAAATTCCTTTCAACCCTATTGGGGCGTAGATGATAAAAAAAAACTAATTCAACAGGAGAAAAAACAACTTACATCAGTATACCTAAAGTATTATCAATACTAACAGGAACTGAAAAAGCAAGAATTCATCTCAAAATGATAAATAAACAATATTAAAGACTCGAGACATTTTTTAAATATATCGATTTCTGTAAAAGACAGTCTACACTCGTGAAAGGCAACAAATGAAATTTCAAGAAACATCTGCAAATTTTTTTATTTTTGAAAGAGACAGGAGAACTGTTCGAGATTTACATTTCATCAGCCTGCAAAAATTATAACTGGACATGAGTTGAGGAAATCCTGAAGAATAAAATCTTGGGGACATTCTATGATAAAATGAAGTTCATCCCCTAAAACAAACATTGCATTTTGGAACATACTCTTTCTTCCCGTGGTATAGGGCCTACTATGAAAACGTCCAACCTCAATAAAAAGATTGTGACAACTGCAACGAAATTTCATGATTGCAAACAGATACATCTGGTAGACAAGTTATATATTTTCCATACCAAAATCGATTTTAATCATAGTTTTTGTAATAATCGCATCTACAATTACCCCCACAGCTCAGCTCTCTATTAATTAACAAAATCAGCTATTAAGAAGGCATCGATTTGTGAACTGATAGAATTGATAGTTGAACAAAACGTCTCTTCAACAGTGAAATCCCCTTTGTACTAAAATGTTTTGTACCTTATATAGCCATGCTGATTGAATCAAAGATTCACACACACACACACACACACACACACACACACACACACACACACACACACACGCACGCACGCAGGCACACACACACACAGACACACACACTATATATATATATATATATATATATATATATATATATATATATATATATATATATATATATATATATATATATATATATATATATAACACCAAACATACCATGATAGACTGCCGTGTGCGTGCCGCGCGAACTGCCTACGTAACACCCCTAAACATTTCAAACTTTTCAAGGTGAACATTCCACACACAACGTGACCTCCAAGGATCCAGCATACACTGGTAAATTCAGTACGACTTGTTAAAGAAAGATTGTGTTCCACAGCCACAGAATTCTGCAGAACACCATAAAATATACTGTGTCAAAATTAACACTTAAACCTGAAAAATAGATGACTGTTGAACTGAAAACGTTCTGAGATTGGCCAGGACTCCATTAGAATAATAATAGTTTTCACTGTCTTGTATCTGCTTCAGTCTGCTGGACTGATGGCCCCTATACCATCGTCTGGTTTAGCATTTTATCTATCGTTTATTTATCTATTCATTTATCTATCTATCTATCAATACTTTTTGAGGGGTGAGGATGCGATGGGAAAGTAGCTTATGATTGTGTACATTTACGTCTTAAAACAATGATCAGCCCGAAGGTTCGCACTCAAATGGTTCTGTGTATTTTGTCTGCAAATGTTGAGACCTATATTACAGACAAAATACAAATATAGGTCTCAACATTTGCAGACAAAATACACACAACTCTTTGAGTACGAACCTTTTGGGAGGAAAACATGCCTAGTCTGCATGTAAACAGCGTTCTCAAAGTTTATTTATCTGTTTAGTTAGTCATCTGTTGTTTCTTTCGAGAAACAGGCACTCGTGTGCTTTTCTACAGCTAGTCCCCGTGCACATGCAGCTACTTTTTATAGATGCAGAACAGGTTTTAACCTGTACGCATGATGTTCTGCGTGTGTAGGCTACCCACGCGGAACTCGGTTTACAGACTGAGGGGGGGGGGGGGGGGGGGGGGGGGGGGGGGGGAAAGACAGCACTGACGTTTACTCCCGGGGTAAAAATCCCCTTGAAAGGGTGTCTCGAACTTGGGCCGTCACACTGCGTGTGCTACGCTCAACCACCAAACTATCCCGTTCCCCTCTCCCCATCTGCCATGCGTGTGTGTGTGTGTGTGTGTGTGTGGGGGGGGGGGGGGGGGGGGAGGGGGGTGCGTGGGTAGGTGTATGCCCTGTCGTAGCTATGTACCTGTGAGTGCGTGATTAGCATGTGTGCATGCGTGCGTGCACGCGCGCGTATGTGGTGTGTGTGTGTGTGTGTGTGTGTGTGTGTGTGTGTGTGTGTGTGTGTGTGTGTGTGTGTGTGTGTGTGTGTGTGTGTGTGACAAAGTTCAGTTTTTCAAAAAGGCTTGATGTTTACTTGG
>CM060326.1:5777796-5830296 GCA_030674155.1 Stramonita haemastoma | reverse complement strand
TATCATATCTTATTCAGCATCTTGCATCTTTCAGATCTGAGGTTTTAGTCTTACAGTCCTTAAACATAACCAGAGACAGACTGCCCAATCTGAAAAATTACTATTACCCGCCAGTCCACGAATTTGTGGCAAACGATGCTGAAAAGATACAGGCTTCCATCTATGTGCATAGAGGAATAGAATATGATGAATGTACCTCGCCAGTTCCAACTAATGTTCCACATCTGCATTCCTGTGCTGCATGCATAAGAGTAAGCAAATCTGATAATCTAAACATTGTTTCCATATATTTACCTAAAGGCCCCAATGACATCAACACAGAATGGTTGCGTACATTGCCAGATTCAAATAAAAAATGGTTAATATGTGGGGATTTTAATGGGCACTCCCCGTTCTGGGATAAAAACTGCACATCAGTAACCAGTAATCGATTTATTGAAAACGCTGTTGATTCATGTCTGTTTCTACTTAATGACGGAAATGTTACAAGAATCCCAGATATTTCCAATCAAAGACCTAGTGCTTTAGATCTGTCTTTCATTTCTCCATCTCTTGTCCCTGTGTGTAACTGGGAAATAGAATGTGATACATTGACATCTGACATCAGTCCCATGTCCCAAAGGACGTAGGGGGGACATGAGAGAAGACGCAACAGAGATCTTTTTCCATGCTTCACGATCCTGTGTGGCTAGTAGGAGGTGTTGCAGGGGTTGGGCGGTCCAGTCTTTGATGTTGTCAACCCATGATTTCTTTTGGCGGCCTCTTCTTCTCTTGCCCTCGACTGTTCCTTGCAGGATGGTTTTTGCTAGGGTGTTGTGTCTTGTGGTGTGACCAAACCACATCAGCTTTCTCCTCTTTATGGTGAAGAGCAAAGGCTCTTGGGGGCCCACACGCTTTTTGATTTCTTCTTTCACATAGTTATTGGTCTTGTGTTCTTTGTATGATATTTTGAGGAGTCTTCTGTGGCACTTGTTCTCGAATGCTTGGATTCTCCTCTCTAACTCTGCTGTCAGAGTCCATGAATCACAGCCATATAGGAGGATAGATATCACGAGGGATTTGTAGAGGTGGTATTTGGTGCAGAAGCTGATGTTGTTGCCTCTGATGATCTTCTCGAGTTTGACTAGAGCAGATGTTGCTGTTGCAATGCGAGCTTTCACTTAATTGTTTGATGTGCCATCTTTTGTTAGGATGGAGCCTAAGTATTTGAATTGGCTCACCTCTCCTAGTATTTCTCCATTCATCTTTATTTCCGTGATGTCATTACTCGCGCTGTTGACCATGATCTTTGATTTCTCTGTACTGACCTCCATGCCGTATGCGCTCGCTCGATCTGTTAAATTGTCTGTGAGGATTTGCAGTTCTTGTTTGCTGCTGCCCATGAGGTCGATGTCATCTGCAAATCTGAGGTTGCAAAGGGGTCTTCCACCAATGGAGATGGAAGTGTGGTGGTTTTGCAGTGTCTCTGTCATGACGTTTTCGAGGAAGAGGTTGAAGAGAACAGGTGAGAGAAGGCAGCCCTGGCGAACTCCAACCGTGGTCTTGAAGAACTCGCCCACGTGATTGTTCATGAAAACTGCACTTTTTGCGTTCTCATACTGAGCCTGGATGACTTCAATTAGGCAGCTGTCAATGTTGAAGTGCCTGAGTACTTGCCAGAGGCCGTCATGCCATACCCTGCCAAAGGCCTTTTTGAAGTCTATGAAATTGTGGTACAAGTCTTTTTGGTGTTGGAGATGCTTCTCTATCAGAATTCTCAGATTGAAAATTTGTTCCATTGTGCTGCGTTTTGGTCTAAAGCCTGCTTGTTCTTCTGCCAGGAGTTTTTCCGCTTGGTTTTTCAGTCTGTTGAGGACTACCTGCAGCATGATCTTGCTAGGATGACTTATGAGACTGATGGTTCTGTAGCTCTGGCATTTCTTGAGGTTTCCTTTCTTTGGCAGGGGTATTACAAGAAACTGTGTCCATTCTTTTGGCCATTCTTTGGTGTCGTGGATCTTCTGACAAAGTTCTGTGAATCGCCTTGCTGTTTCATTCCCTCCATTTTTTATGAGTTCAGCTGGGATGTTATCGATTCCAGGGGACTTCCCCTTCTTCAATTGTTTAATAGCTGCATCTACTTCACACCTTAGTATTGGTGGGTCTTTATCTTGGTGTTCAGGGGGTTTGTCAGAAACTATGTTGGTAACTGGGCGTAGTGGGTAGTTGTACAATCCCTCACAGTATTCTGTCCAGCGTTGGAGGATGGCATTGTTTTCTGTTAAAAGATTTCCTTCTTTGTCTTCAATAACAGAGGCTTTAGGCTGTGTGGTTTTCGTTAGTGCTTTCAAAGTGTTGTAAGCTGTTTTGCTGTTTCCCTTGGCCATTCCAGCTTTGATGTTGTTGCATTGTTCTTCTATCCATGCTTCTTTGGCTTCTCATCTTTTTCCTCACTTCTCTGTGGCTATCCATGTACTTCTTGTAAGCTTCTTGACTTGTGAACTTTTGTTTCTTAAGTTCTCTTCTTTTGTCGCAGAGGTCAAGAACTTCATTTGTCACCCAGGGTTGTTTCTTTGTTCTGCTTCTTCCTAATGTTTCTTCTGCTGCTGTCGTTAGCATTTCTTTGATGTTGTTGGCCAGTGTGTCCACATCATTGTCGATGGCTGTGAGTGCAGCGAACTTTCCTCCAATGTTGGCTTGGAAGATCTCAACCACTGTTGGGTTTTTGAGTTTTTCCTGGTCGAATCTTATGTGTGGGCTTTTTGGCTGTTGTTTTGCTTTCAGTTTCAGCCTGATGGTGGTAAGTACAAGGTCGTGGTCACTGCCAATGTCAGCTCCTGGGAATGTTCTTGTGTTTGCCTTGTTTATGCTGGATTTGAATCTTTGGGGTGACAGAATGTAATCAATTTGATTATGAATCAGACCATTTGGTGAGTGCCAGGTTGATGTTATGGATGGCTTGTGAGGGTGGAGTGTGTTAGCCAAAGTAAGTTTGTGCTTTTTTACGAATTCCAGCAGCCGCTGTCCTCTGTCATTTGTTTCTCCCAGTCCAAATCGTCCTGTGGTTCCTGCCCAGGTGTCATAGGCATCAGATCCCACCTTAGCATTCCAGTCGCCTTCCACAATAAGGATGTCTTTTTTAGGGGTTTTGGAGATGACGTTTTCAAGTTCTTCATAGAATTCTTCTATCTGATCATCATCGTAGTCAGATGTTGGAGCATACACTTGGATGATGGTGAGATTCTGGGGTTTTGCAGAAACTCTGATTGAGATGAGTCTGCTGGATACTGGTGTGCAACTGATGATGCTTGACACAATCTCTTTCCTGACAAAAAAGCCTACTCCATGTTGATGTAGTTTCTCTTCTCCACTGTACCATATTTTGTGGCCGTCTTGCGTGGTTGTTTCTCCGAAGCCAATCCATCTGACTTCTGCAAGCCCTAGGATGTCCCATTTATACCTCTGTAATTCATGTGTAAGTTCCTGTACTCTTCCTGTGATACATTAGGAAGTGATTATTTTCCCATTCCTATCACTCTTAATGATAATTCTGAATGAAGTGATAAAGAAAAAGATTCTATTCCTAAGTACAATTATCGTTATGCAGACTGGAACAAGTTTAAAGATTTTTAGACACAAATTAATGTTGAAAGTGTCAAAAGTAATGATGTTGATAGCTTTTATGCAAAATTTAAAAAATATGATTTACAGGCAGCTGATAGTTCTATTCCTAAGTATTCCTCCATAAAGTCCGAAAAGCACTCAGAAAATATATGGTGGAATTCTGCTTGTCAAAAAGCATGAATGACAAAAAAGCTACGTGCAAAGCTTACTTAAGAAACAAAACCCCAGAAAATCATTTTCTTATGAAAAAAACAAAGTCCGTTTGTGATAAAACTGTCGAAAAAAGCAAACGTCAATTTTGGTCTTCCTTTTGCTTCAAGAAGTTTACACTCATAATGATCTGCAAAAGGTATGGAATAAATTTAAAGATATGAAAAGCGGGACTAAGCTTCCTAACTGTCCCATTAAAGTTCAAAACAAGGATTTCCCAACTAATTCAGAAAAAGCTGATACTTTCATAGAAATGTTTACAGATACAACGAGTGACAAAAGTCTTTCAAAAAAATGCAAAGTGTATTGAGAAAAAGAAGTACAAAAAGAATTGTATAAAGATCCTGTGGGAGATAACAGTCATTATATCAATGCTCCCTTTATGCTGCAAGAGCTAAAAGATGCTCTTCTATCCCTTGGGACTAAAAGAACATCAGGTGGCATAGATGCTGTTTCAAACGAATTATTAAAACAGCTTCCAGAAAATTGGATAATGTTATTGCTTGATTTATTCCAGCTCTGCTGGGCTCAGGGAGTCATTCCACGCATTTGGAAACATTCCATTTTAGTGCCAGTCCCTAAGCAGGGCAAACTTAAATGTGATGAAAACAGCTACAGACCAATCGCGTTAACCTCACACACAGAAAAACTTATGGAAAAAATCATTTTGAACTGACTAATGCATTATTGTGATAAAAATCAAATAATCCCTCTTAGTCAAGCAGGGTTTCGAAAAGGCAGATCCACAGCAGATCACCTGATTAAGCTCAGTACACAGATTAAACATCAGTTTGCTCATAGGAAAAATGTACTTGCCACCTTTTTTGATATAAAGAAAGCATATGGTCAGGTCTGGCATGAATGATTACTGTTTAAATTAAAATCTATTGGCTTATCTGGTAACATTTATTGTTTTGTTAAAGCCTTTCTCTCAGAAACATGCATGCAGGCCAAAGTTGGCAATTCGTATTCTACTGTACGATTTCCAACAATGGGCATTCCTCAGGGATCAGTTATTGCTCCACATCTTTTCAATATTCTACTTTATGATCTTCCTAAGTGTTTCTCAAGTAATACCACCCATGTCCAATATGCTGATGACATTTGCATGTGGATGAATGTCACATTAAAAAAGAGAACACCAAAGAGACAACTAAACTATTTGAAAAATTTGTATCAGATTGAGCTTAACAAACTGAATGACTATATATTTATGAATGGTCTGTCTCTATCTCCTGAAAAGACCAATCTAGTACTTTTTAATAATGGTGCTAACCCACCAGTTCTACCTGATTTCCAAATAGATGGGAATGTTTTGGAATATAAAACTATGGTGAAGTTTTTAGGGGTATATTTCACGTCTAAATTAACTTGGAATTATCATATTTAATATTTAAACACTAAAGCTAGGAAAAGTCTTAACTTCCTGAAAGCTACTAGTAAACAAGTGTGGGCTCATGATGTAGCTGTATTTAAACATCTGGCATTATCTTTAGTACGTTCTAGACTTGTATATGGACAGGAAGCTTTTTTCAGTGCTCCAAAGTATTTATTACAGAAAATGAGAAGATTAGATTGTAAGGCTTTTCGGTTAGCTCTAGGAGTTCCTTTTCATGCATAATCTATGGGTACTTATAAAGAGATAGGTGTTTTACCATTAGACAATTATCAACAACTGGCTTTAGCTAAATGTCTCTTACTGTGTTCAAAACAAGAAATCAATGTGGACACTGAAATAAGTACAAAATCTGATGTCAACTTTCCCAAAAGAGCACGTTCTATTCGTTCTCTTACCACAGTTAGAACCTACACTTCTGAATTATTTAAAAATGCAAAAATATCACCTAAAAAATTAACCAAATTAAAGATTAACATCTCTTGTGCCCCATGGGAGCTCCAGAGAGCTAATTTTTATGTCAATTATTCTTCTCTAACCAAAAAAAGTTATGAAAATGTTCTTAGTGCAATAGTTAAAGAATACATACAGACTACATACCCAGAACATCTAAAAGTATGCACTGATGGTTCCCCTTTGAGTAATGATGAGGCGGGTGCAGCGTTTGTCATCCCATCTCTGAAAGTAGAGAGGTCCTTTTCTATTGGGAAAAATCGATCTATTTTTACAGCTGAATTGTCTGCTATATCGATGGCTTTGTATCATCTTCTAGATTTTCCCAAAGATATTTTCCAGATGCTTTTTTGTGTTGATTCCAAGTCGGTTTTACTTACTTAAAAAAATTTCAGTTCAAAAGTGAGGCAAGAGCTCATAACTGAAATTTGTTTTCTGGTTCATTTTTTGATGTTACAGGGCACTAGTATTACTTTCTGCTGGATTCCTCCTCATTGTGGTATTTACTTTAATGAAAAAGTTGACAGAATGGCAAAATGGGGAGCAAATCATGTCAATGGGTCTCATAGCATAGAGGTTCCTTTGTCTACCCACAAGGGCTATAGCATGTTGCAAAATGCATGCTGGAAACACTTCAAAAACAAACTAGAGGATACTAGGTTTTCCTGGAGTGATGACATAACTCATTTTTTATCTTTCGATAATACTGAATTCCGTAATTCAAATGAATATAGAAGTGTTGTATCCCTTATTTACAGGTTTAAGCTCAATACTTTTAGATCTAAATTTTCAAAAACAGTAACATGTATCTGTGGTGAAACAGTTACCAATGCTCATATTCTTTTACAATGTCAAGATCTAAAAACGTTTTTACCTACCTTCCCAGCCCTTCGCTTAGACCAAATTCTTAAAGATGCCTCTCTGATGAAAGATATTGCATTGTCTTTAACTCACAGTCCTGTTGTCAGATACTTGTAGTACTTTGAATTTTATTAGTTGTAGGAATTACAAAGTCAGTGTTTGAGTTGTTATTTCTTCCTTTTCAAAGTTTTTTGTTTATGCTTAATCTGTTTAATGTTTGTTTATTGCCGATGATTAGCTATGTGTACCCCCCCCCCCCCTACACACACACACACACACACACACACACACACACACACTTTATACACTTCCCTGTCTGATATCACTATTTAGTGAAAGGACGTTAAACTGAAGAACTACACACACACACACACACACACACACACACACACACACACACACACACACACAAAAAAAAAAAACTTGGGTAGGCAATAAGAGCTTTTTGAGGCTAGATTTGAAAGGATCAAATGTAAGCTTGTGGGGAAGTGAGAGGGAGGTCATTCCAGGTGGATGGACCATACACAGAGAAAGAGCAACGGCCAATAGTGTTTTGCTTGTTTTTGTTCGAAAGCAAATGTATCTTTGGCTGAAGAAGGGAACGGGATGGAGTGTACAGATGAAGACAGTTACAGAGATAAGAGGGTACAGATTTGTGGAGACATTTGAAGTATAGGGTATTAATATTGTATTTCACACTTTGTGGGACAGGCAGCCAGTGAAAAGATTGCAAAGGAGGAGTGATGTGTTCAGGTTTTTTTCTGTCTAAGGACTAGACGAGCTGCAGAGTTTTGTATGCGTTGAAGAGAGTGAATGGACGATGCTGGTAGAAAAGCCAAAAGAAAGTTACAGTAGTCTAAACGTGAAAGAATGAGAGATGTAACAAGCTTGGATGTTGCATCGGTGGACAGATACTCATGGATGGCACTTATGCGCCATAGTTGATAGTAGCAGGATTGGCAGGTGTGGGTGATTTTTTTTTCTCATAGAGAGTGTGTTGTCGAGAACTCCACCGAAATAGTTTACAGAGCTGGACAAAGGAACTGATATACTGTCTTATTCTATTAAAGTTGTTGTGATAGAGGATAGTTTATGTTCGATACATATGAGCATGGCTTCAGTTTTATCAGCATTTAGTTTTAACTTGTTCAGAGTCATCCAGTTTTGAATGTCTTGAAGGCAGTTGGCCATATTTGTCAGGAGGGAAGGCAAGTTTTCAAAAGTATCACTGCATTGAAGCTGACTATTGTCAGCATAGAAACGATGATCAATATGATGGTGGTTTATTATATAGTGAGAATGGAGCAGTGTAGAGATTGAAGAGAACAGGACCCAAAACTGATCCTTGTGAAACTACATATTCCTGTTTGACAGGTTTAGATTGAATTTTGTTTACAATAACTTTCTAGAATCGGTCTGTGAGGTAGGAAATAAACCAGGTGAGGGTGTGCCATTGATGCCAAATGTATTATGGAGGCAAGAAAGAATGGAATGATCAATTGTATCAGAGGCTGCAGATAAGTCCAGAAGAGTGAGGAGGGAGATTTTCCCTGCATCAGAAACAAGCAGAAGTGTATCTAAAGTGTGGACTATGTTAGTATTGTACATATAATTATATAAATATTATATATATAAACCATCCTTTCTCCCCTGACAATCAGTGTACATAGTTGTGAACAAACTGATTCCTGGAGCAACATTGGAGTTAAAAGGCCAACCATGGGGGATAGCCTAGTGGTTAATTAAAGCAATGAACTAGCAATCTGACTGTGAGGGTTTACTTGATTTATACCTATGAATTCCCTGGGGAACAAAGGGCCACAAGAACACCCCTCCAATGACTAGGTTCTGGGAGATCCTCTTCAGCTTGGCCCACGTCATTCTGGCTGCCTTCCTATCTTATTTGCTTCGATGAGTTGTTGGTGCAATGGTTTCCCAAAAGCTTTCACCAGCTCACGTCATAGGCTGCACCAGAGAGGATTCTTCCCCAACCAGGTCATTGTTTAGAGATGATATTGTAGTTTCTAGTGACAGGCAAGATTTTAGTGAGTGGGTTGTTAGCCCAAAGCACAACCCCCAACCTGGAGGACCAGGGTGCATCTTTAGTCTGGCTCCTACCCCACAGACCTGTTGAGCATGGTTGAACCTGCCAGAGGCCGAAGCTCCGCCCACATAGCTCTGGGGGTCGATGGAGCACGCAAGCCATCCCACCATGTCAAGGTGATGCACTGTCAGGACGGATGTGGGTTTAAATCACCACAAATCATGTTCGAGGGATTTTAAAAAAACCTCTACTCCCCTGAAAGTCCTTCAAATGAGACTATAAATCAAATCCCCTTCTACAAGCACACACAGAACATCTTGTGCACACTTTTTTCCCTCTGTGGTGTGTGTGTGTGTGTGTGTGTGTGTGTGTGGTGCAGCATTGTGTAGGCCTATAAATGTACACGTATATGCCTGTTTTGTACAAACCTGCAGCTAAAGAAACTACAATGTAAGGATCTGTGTTTTCACAGCCCGAGGTTGACAAAAGGAATAAAATATGGACTTTTTGTGTGTTTACATCATATTAGAACTTTCAAGCAAAATTTCTCAAAACGCCATTTTTGTTATGTGTACAATCTGCCTCCACTTACTGTGCAAGTTCCATAGTAGCTATTGCCATGAAACTTTGCATATGGATATGAAAAGAACTTTTGAGTGCAACAACGCTATTAAACTAAAATCTCATAACTTTGTGCAGAGAAAAAGTTCAAGGTGTTGCTTGTTGGAAAAGAAGGAGCGGGGAAGAGGTCAACCAGCAACACCATCTTGGAAAAGAAAGAGTTTGCTGTGTCCACCAGAAGACATGACATGTCCTCTCTGCTGTCCCACAAATGTGAAACCAGCGTTGGAGTCGTAGAGGTTGCCATAATTCATAAAATGAAGTCTTCCTTTTTTGTGTATGAGAGACAGTGTTGCAGTTAGGCCATGTCTTGTCTCTGTGTGTGTGTGTGTGTGTGTGTGTGTGTGTGTGTGTGAGAGAGAGAGAGAGAGAGAGAGAGAGAGAGAGAGAGAGAGAGAGAGAGAGAGAGAGAGAGAGAGAGAGAGAGAGAGAGAGAGAGAAGTTCTTCTATTGCGAGGATAATGGAATAAACCCTCCTGCTTTTGTTCTCTGCGGGCATTCAGTCTTGTGAATCTTTTCATCAATTCCTATCGGCACAATTTTTCTACTCTTCCAAATGGCAGAACAAGTTTTAATATGTGCACACGATGTTCTGCGTGGGTACACACACAAGATCTCAGTTTATAGTCTCATCCAAAGAAGGAAGAGAAGAGAAGAGAAGAGAAGAGGAGAGGAGAGAAGAGGAGAGGAGAGAGATTTGATTGATTTGGTTTGATTTGATTTATTGTTATATCGAGGATAATGGAATAAGCACTCTTGTGCTTTTTTACATTCAGTCCCCGTGTGTCTGCTATTTTGTAAATGGCATCTGTTCCCGCCGGCAAACGATGGCCTACTGTTACGAAAAGCGGAACAGGACACGGGCCTCGGTTTAAAGTCTCATCCCAAGGACTTTTTTGGGAGAGAGAGAGAGAGAGACAGAGACAGAGACAGAGAGACAGACAGAGAGAGATTTTATGTCTTCAGTAGCAATTTTTGAAGTAGGCATACTGCCCTGTTAGAATTAATTATGTATTTTGTTTAAAAAAATACAAGGATTTTCTACAAGTATCAACTATGTGGTCAACACACACACACACACACACACACACACACACACACACACACACACGTGTGTGGACAAGTTAATTTTCTGGTTGGATTTATGTTATACATGGTCCTTTCTTTTTAAGCATGTGTATGGGTTTCTCGACAAGAGTTCTCAGAGAGATTTTGCATTTGCAACTGTTTGCACACCATAAAGGTAGCTGCACACAGACTGGGGATAATGGCTAAACACACCTGTGTGCCTGTGTATTTTCTTGTTATTGTTTATATATATATCTATATCTATATCTATATATATTGCTGCCTTGTCTTCTGTGACGTCCCCGCACTGGGGTTCCAACACCGCTCATTTCAATCTCCCCGCCACAGCCATACCCAGATTCGTTGTGTCTCATCCCCAGGATCGGCAGTCCACAGGGAGCCCATCAATAATAGGCCACAGTGGGGCCACCAGCCAGAGGGGCCCTGCACTTCTGCTGGGTCACTTTGGTGGTGTTCAGTGGTGCCTGTTCTGAGCTAACATACACAGGACACCACCTACTAAGCCCCCTACTAATAACAATTTTAGCACAGTCGTGGAGCCAGACTGAGTGACTCACCAACCTGAGGTGGTGACTACCACAACATCCCTCCAACGACCGTCCCTCCGTGAACCTCCAACCCCAAAGGCTTTGACACAAACTCACCACAGGCACAGAAGTGTATGGGGGAAACCGAATCTGAGGTCACCATGAGACCAGAGCAACGGGGGCCACCGAATCAGAGGCAATTTTTTAAAAATTGCTTAATGATCAATGGTGATGAGGATGATGCAATGATGCTGCTGTGGAATTGTATCCGCTTTGCTTGACAGTGTTGTACTCTACGCTTACTGTCATAATATATCCCGGCGTCAACCGGGCCTGAGAGATACAGGCACCTGCAGTGTTGGTCAGGTAATTAGAGCAACACTCTTAAATTCGCATCCGTAAAGTGGATGAAGCTCGACTGTGTGATCCCAGTCTTCCCACTGAGCCCAAAGCACACTCACTCTGGGTAGGAGTCATCCGGAGTCCAAAAAATCCCTATGACTCTTATGGGTATCGAACCTGTAACCTTCCAGTCCGAAATCCAAGGCGCTAACCATTGAGCAAAGGCGGCTGGTCGTTATTGTTTTTATTTTGTCATCTGTTCCTACCAGCTGGCAATGACCTACTCTTCTAAAAGGCAGAACAGGTTTAACATACACACAAGATGTTTTGTCTCATCCAAAGGACTTTTGGGGAAGGGGGTGAAGATGGTACTGATGTTTACTCCAGGGGGAAAATCCCCTTGAACAGGTGTCTTGGTGCTGGCACAACCCCATCCCATCAGATTGCGAGCTCAGTGCTCAAACCACTAGGGTATCCCACCACCGTATACATACGAAAACAAAGAAAATTGCCATGGCTTTGTCAAATAGAAAGATTATGGTATAAATAAAAACACATCTTACATTTAAGTTCCACCCATCACTTGTAAAAATGTAGCCTAAGATCCAGAAGTCAGTTTAAACAGTGACTTTGATTGGTTGGATGGAAGCAAAGGAAATTTGATTAAAGTATTGCACTAAATATGGAAAGACTTACACCTAAAGATTTGTGTGTTGTCAGTTTTTAGACCTTACAATCACATTCTGAAACAAACTACAAACAAAAGCACACACCATCAAAATGAAAGTTGATGAAGATATAAAATGCACTGTAGGTTTTAACACTGGTAGTCTACTTCAAGACTTGATCAGAAAGCATGTTTCTTAGAATCTGGTGATATTCATAGATTGTTTCTTTTCATTGTAAAGAAAACAGTTCGTTTTCAAGTAACTGGCTTCTGGTGAATTGAAAATAGCTAATAGTTTAAGATTGGTCATCCCAGTGACGGGTTTGTTCCAGTAGATATGGTGTTGATTGTAGATAATAACAAGTGAACCATGTATCAGAGAAACATCTTCTGTGCAAATGATAAAGACATTGGCTAGATAGTCAAAACATGCTGGGAACTGATACTGAACCACTCAAGGAAAAAGACACAGCTCACAATATGAGACACACATAAACTAACTTTTATGTTGGCATGATGATTTCTGTGTAGTAATAATTGTGCAATGCAGACTCCGATTCTATTTTATTCCTACATAACAGGATACATGTTTTCTACTTTCGATCTTCAGGTGACCATCTGCACTGGCCTCACAGACAGAAGTGACTTACCAACATTGAGAAGAGCTTTGGAAAAGCAGCCTCATGCAATTCTCTTTGTCATCAAACTTGGTACATATGACAGTGAGGACCATGCGGTTTTCCAAATGCTCAAAGAAGCAGGAGGAAGGGACATCCTTCCATTCATCGTCATTGTTTTCACTGGAGGTGACCTCTCGCAGCCCAGCGATGATATCATGAGAGGAGCCCCCAAAGACCTGCAGCTTGTACTTAAAAAATGTGAAAACCGTTATGTGACCTTCAACAACAAGGCCAAGAACAAGTTACATCAAGTGCACAGCCTCTTTGAGCTGATTGATACGATGATCAAAGATAATGACGGAGCTTACCATGGAGCTAAGCAGGCAAGGTCAATCTGGCAAAGTTCAGAACCTGAAAGAACCCAGAGTGTGTGGCAGAAGACTCAGACTAAAAGCAAGCCAGGCCCCTCTACAGCTCGACAAAGCAGTTCGACCTCCAAATGTCAGCGAAGACACCATGAAGAAGAAGGGGAGGAAGCACGCGACAGTGATGAAAGAGAAACAGGAAACTACGAAAAATTTACTGCAGAATTACAGGACACAGGGGAGGTTGAAGATGAGGATGAAGAAGATTCACAGAAGAAACAGCAGCGTTTCCATGGTCGAAAAAAGACCACAGAAAAGTTTACAACCAAGCGCCATGGTCAACAAAAGGAGAGCATGGACAGTGAAGACATGACAGATGAAGACAGAGAAACAGCAGACAAAGAGAAAGAAGCCAAAAGAAAGCAAAAAGCAGGACCTGTTCAGTCCCGTAAAGGGGCACAAGGAATGGCTGAAAATAGACATGTCCGGCCATCCAACAGAGACACACCACTGACAACATCTGGTGCTGCAGAAGTACTGGCAGATGGAACACAAGGTAGTCATAGAAAAGATGTTTTGTTATAATTGTTCTCGTCACTTTTTTTCATGCTTATGTTGAATGTTCTGCCTTCAAGAGAATTTCAATTGAATCATAAAAATTTTCTGTAATTCTAGCATATCCTATAACAAGCACGAAACCAAGATTATATACTTTATATGTGATGCTCCCCCATAAAATGAATCGCTTTGCATCTGACCCCCTTTTTCTCTAGAAGCCATTTCAGGTAGGTGGGGGTCAAGTTGTCGATTTTGATTGATTATAAAACTGTAGCCATTTTTCTACCTTGTACTGAAGTAACAAGGTGTAACTGTGTTTCCTTTTTTTTCTTTAAAAAAAAAACACATTTAAAAACATCCAAGCCCTCATTCTGACCACCTGTTACGATGCAAATTTAATCTATTTCTTATTTTGCCAATTTCTGCAATATACAATTTTAATTTGTCATACCTTTTCATAGAATTGTCTGATTTACAATCTGTTTTCTGTATTGAATGGCTTATTTATTTCAGATCAATAACATGTTAACAAGTAAAAATTGACCTCTGGTGCAATGCGACTCATTATGTGGAGGAGCGTCATATATGTGGATCTGTGGAGTAGCGTCATATATGTGAATCTGTGGAGTAGCGTCATATATGTGGATCTGTGGAGTAGCGTCATATATGTGAATCTGTGGAGGAGCGTCATATATGTGGATCTGTGGAGAAGCGTCATATATGTGAATCTGTGGAGTAGCGTCATATATGTGGATCTGTGGAGTAGCGTCATATATGTGGATCTGTGGAGTAGCGTCATATATGTGAATCTGTGGAGTAGCGTCATATATGTGGATCTGTGGAGTAGCGTCATATATGTGGATCTGTAGTCGGCAAAGAGTGGTAGTCTGTGTAGGTCAGTGGTCTGTGTTGTTTAGTGGTCTGTGTACATTGGTAGTGGAATGGCAGTGGTCTGTGTACATTGGCAGTGGAATGGCAGTGGTCTGTGTAGATTGACAGTGGTCTGTGTACATTGGCAGTAGAATGGCAGTGGTCTGTGTAGATTGACAGTGGTCTGTGTACATTGGCAGTGGAATGGAAGTGGTCTGTGTACATTGGCAGTAGAATGGCAGTGGTCTGTGTAGATTGACAGTGGAATGGCAGTGGTCTGTGTAGATTGACAGTGGAATGGCAGTGGTCTGTGTCGATTGGCAGTGGTCTGTGTCGATTGGCAGTGGTCTGTCTTGATCTGTGTTCTGTGCTCATCAGTGGTCTGTGTGGATTGACAGTGGAATGGCAGTGGTCTGTGTAGATTGACAGTGGAATGGCAGTGGTCTGTGTACATTGGCAGTAGAATGGCAGTGGTCTGTGTAGATTGACAGTGGAATGGTAGTGGTCTGTGTCGATTGGCAGTGGAATGGCAGTGGTCTGTGTCGATTGGCAGTGGTCTGTGTTGATCATCAGTGGTCTGTGTTGATCATCAATGGTCTGTGTTGATCATCAGTGGTCTGTGTTGATCATCAGTGGTCTGGTCTGTGTTGATCAATGGTCTGTGTTGATCAGTGGTCTGTGTTCATTATCAGTGGTCTGTGTTGATCATCAGTGGTCTGGTCTGTGTTGATCAATGGTCTGTGTTGATCAGTGGTCTGTGTTCATCATCAGTGGTCTGTGTTGATCAATGGTCTGTGTTGATCATCAATGGTCTGTTTTCATCATCAGTGGTCTGTGTTGATTAGTGGTCTGTGTTGATCATCAGTGGTCTGTGTTGATCATCAGTGGTCTGTGTTGATCATCAGTGGTCTGTGTTGATCAGTGGTCTGTGTTGATCATCAGTTGTCTGTGTTGATCATCAGTGGTCTGTGTTGATTAGTGGTCTGTGTTGATCATCAGTGGTCTGTGTTGATCACTGGTCTAGGTTGATCAGTGGTCTGTGTTCAGTGGTCTGTGTTGATCAGTGGTCTGTGTTGATCATCAGTGGTCTGTGGTGGTGGTCTGTGTATATTCTAGCCCAAAACTTCATGGACCCATAGGATGGAAGTCATACATACTGTCATAATATTGGAGTTTGTTTCTTTGAAAGAATCTGCCTGTCTCTCTATCTATCTGTCAATACAAAGACTGATAGATTTATACATGCATGCGTTCGTGCGTGCGTGTGTGCGTGCGTGCGTGCGTGTGTGTGTGATATCTGTCGACACCTGTGCCTTTCTGTGTCCTTGACTGTTCTTTCTGCTGGCTTCCCTGAAACGAAAAGTTTGCCTTGAAAGAAAATTTAACAACAGCAAAAACTGACCAACCAGCTAGCCAGACAAAAGAACCCCCCCCCCCCCCCCTTTTTATGCTGTCTCCTCCTGTGACGTTCCCGTCCCACTGCTCCCACGCTGCTCATTTCAATCTCCATGCCACATCCAAACCCAGATTCTCCATGTCGCATCCTCAGGGTCAAAAGTAATTCCACAGGGAGCCTGTCAATGACAGGTCACTGTGAAGCCACCAGCCAGAGGAGCCCTGCACCGTTGCTGGGTCACTTTGGTGGTGTTCAGTGGTGCCTGTTCTGAGCTAACATACGTAGGACACCACCTACCAATCCCCAACTAAAGACAGTATTAGCTCAGTCACGGAGCCAGACGGAGTCACCCACCCAAGGTGGTGACCACTACAACGTCCCTCCAACGACCATCCCCGTGAACCTCTAACCCCAAAGACTTTGACTTAAAACTCGCCACAGGCGCAGTAGTGTATGAGGAAACCAAAACTGAGGTCACCAAAAGACCAGAGCAACTGGGGTAACTGAATTAGAGGCAATGAGGATGACGTAAGGATGCTGGTATAGAAGTACATATGCTTTGAGACTACTTGACAGGGCTGAACTCTATGCTTATTGTCATAATATACCCTGGTGTCAACTGGGCCCTATGCTATACATAATACAGACACCTGCAGTGTTGGTCGGGTAATTTGAGCAATACTTAAAAACTCCCATCGTAAAGTGGATGAAGCTTGACTGTGTCCCAATCTCCCCACTGAGCCCACAGCACATTTAGTCTGGGTAGGAGCCGGCCGGAGCCTGAAAAAAATCTCTTTGGGTCTTATGGGATACAAACCCGCGACCTTCCAGTCTGTAACCCAAGGCGCTAACCACTATGCCTTGGCGGCTGTTTTTTTTCTTCTTGTTTTTCCTACACGGCCACAAAGCATTCACATACAAGCTATGATAAGCATCATACTTCACTGTCTTCTTAGCTAAACTAAGCCTTGATCCTTTCTTACTTGCAGATCAGGAACGCTTCAGATTTCTCCTGCTGGGAAAGACAGGCAGCGGGAAAAGCAGCACAGGAAATACCATCCTAGGTGGTCAGCATTTCCATGCTGCTGGCAGTTTGTCTTCTGTCACTGCTGAATGTGCGATGAAGGAGGCTGTGGTTGATGGTGCTCGAGTTGAGGTAAGAGGCAGAAACAGCTGGGTCAATGTGGATCTGTGGTCTAGAGGTAGCACACCTGTCTAGGAAAAAAAAGATACCAGTTCAATCTCTGTTTGAACCCCTATTTTTTCCCATCCACTAGACCTTGATTGGTGATCTAGATGCTTGTTTTACGAATGAGACAATAACTGCAGTCCAGTGTGCAGCACACACATAGCACACGTAAAAGAACCAATGGCAACAAGAACTGAACCTGGCAAAATTCTGTAGAAAAAAGCCACTCTCATAGGGAAACAAATCAAATACACATACAGAAAAAATAAAGAGATGGCACTGCTCTTGTGGTGATGTACAATGTCTGGGGAGAGCAGCCCAAATAGCAAGCACAGAAATCTGCCATGACTTAAAGCACAATACAAAAAATATCAAAGTGTGAAGTACAAAAAGTAAGACAGAATACAGTACAGTACAGTGCAATACAATACAGTACATGACAATGTACTACAACACACCACAACACAACTAATTACTATACAACACAATCATGTGTGTCCTCACAACTACTGCAAAAATAGTATTCATATGTAAATTATTTGCAAAGTTTATAATTCTTTCATTCATTCACGTGTCTGTGTTCATGAGTTAAATGACAACTATGTTGTCAATGCTAAAGATGTCAAATCAGTATTCAAAAGATTAGATGTGAAGAAGGCTGTGGGTGTGGATGATGTTAGTGGGCGGATGTTAAAAAAATCTTGTGCTGAACAGTTATTGTCATGTTTATAGTGCCGTTTTCTTTGTCTCTGGAAGAAATGCTGTGTACCTAACTTCTGGAAAAATCAACGTTTTGTCCTGAACCCCAAAATAACCACACTAAGTCTCTGAGTGATTATCAACCTGTAGCTCTCACTCCAATAGTGATGAAATGCTTTGAGCATGTCAGTCTGATATACTTTCTACACTTCTTCATACTTAGACCCTCTTCAATTGGCATGCAAAGCCAACAGAAGCACAAATGATGCCACGATCACCTTGCTACAGAATGCGTACTCCCACATGGAAAAACCTGGTTCCTTTGTCTGCATTCTTTTAATTGACTTTTCCTCTGCCTTCATTACCATTCAGCCCCAATCTCTTAGCTCTCAAACTGCTTTCACTGAACATCTGTCCCTGGATCATTCTGTGGATAATGAGTTTTTTGACCAGTGGAATATGGTTTGTCATATTTCAAAGGGAATCATCACTACATCATCTTATAGACTCACTGCCATTGACCTTCATGGAATAAAAGAAAATTGTCTATATGCTGGTCACTTTTGCTTTCTCACACACTTATAAAAGTTACATGCTTGTGGTAGGCTACACTCATGCCTTAGGGGTCAAGAAATTCAGGGCAGATGACCACTGGAACAATGTTGTGATGGTTGCCAATACAGTAAGCAAATAACTCCATCTGGCTCCATGACTATGCTAATGTTGCCATCAGCATGGGGTTAAATAGGTGGTGTTGGATCAAAACTAAGTAACCAGCAGCAGAGCAGGCCCTTCTGGTCAGAGGCCCTATGGCGGTCTCACAATGATAAGCATCTTGTAAATTTCTGGGTATGGCTGGAGTGCTGAGATCAGAATAGAGGGCATGGAAATGGCAGGATAGGTACACTACAGAAGGTGAAGAAGCAACAATAAATTTTTAGAAAAATTAAAAAAAAGAACCGATTCATTTACTCATTAGGAAGATGAGATAGTCTGGTGGTCAGAGCGTTATGCTCGCAATCTGTCAACCTGGGGTTAATCCCAGGTTTCAGCTACCACTAAGATGCCTGTTCAAGGGGATTTTTCTCCTAGAGTTAACATCAGTGCAGCCGCTGTAGTCTAGTGGTTAGGGCGTTGAACCCGTAATCTAAAGGTTGCGGGTTTGATCCCAGCTTTCGGCTATGGCGTTGTGCCCTTGGAAAAGGCACTTTACGGCTATTTTCTCACCCCACCCAGGTGTAAAAGGGGTACCAACCTTGTGCTGGGGGTTAACCCTGTGATAGACTGGCGTCCTATCCAGGGGGGAGTCTATGACTCTCAGTCGCTTAACGCCACAGAAACCGGGATAAGCACCGGCCTGATGAGCCTTAGGCTCGGGACAGACTTAACTCTTAACATCAGTGCCGACTTCACTCCCCTGAAAGTCCTTTGGATGAAACTATAAACTGACACCCCCTGTATAAACACACAGAGAACATCTTGCACATACATTAAGCCTGTTCCGCCTTTCAGATGAGTAGACCATTGTGTACCTGTGGGAACAGATGAAAAAATTGAAAAAATGCATGCACATTAGTGTCAAATACAGACGTCCCTAGAATTTAAATGCTGCTATCTTAATGGTGTATAAAAACGGTCGCATATGCAAAATCTCACCATTAATGAACCTTGAAGATCCGGCTGAAAAACAAAAAAAAAATCACTCAATTGTTCAATTTAGTTTCTTTATGGCTTATTTACTCATTAATTTTATTCATTTATCCACTTTTACCTACTTTGTTTATGAAATTCTATCTACTAAGCATTTGCAAAATCAACCATTAGAGAAAGTACGATATCTGTTGGCTTAAGATCAATTCTTCTGTTAAAATTGCAGATACTGGACTGCCCCGGACTGTGTGATACCTCCAGACCTGATGAAGAAATCGCCATTGTCATCTTGAAAGCGGTGGTTGGTCTCCACCCTGGTCCACAAGCTATATTCTATGTCCTGAAAGCTGACCGCTTCACTGCAGAAGACTATACAGTTTTTCAGAAGCTGCAAAATCTCTTTGACAAACGTTTGTTTCGTTATTTGATTGTCATTTTTACAGGTGGTGACAACTTTGAACATGATGGTCAGTCTGAAGAAGAAGTCATTGACTCCGCTCCTCCAGAGCTGAAAGACCTGTTGAAGGATTGTGACAGTCGCTACATCGTCTTCAACAACAGATCCCAGGACCCCAAACCCCAAGTGCTCCGCCTTCTTCGAATGGTGAGAAAAATGGCGATGGGAAATGGCAATGAATCACATTACAGATGTCCAAAGTATAAGAACTATGGAGAGGAGTTGGAAAAAGAAGTCCGGAGAAAAGTTGCTGAAGTGGAACAAAAGAATCTTGAGAAACAACAAACCTTTCAAGATCACATTGCTACAAAAAAGAAGAAACTGGAAGATAAACTGCAGAAGAAGAAAGAAGAGTTTGAGCGCAAGGTAGTGAATAAGGAGATGAGTGAAGCAGAAGAGAAGAAAAAGCTTAAAAAACTTCAAGATGAACAAAACGCAAAGCTGGAAAAATTGGAACAAAAGTTGGCAGACATGAAAAAGAAAGAGAAGAAGGCGTGAAGCACAAGGGAGAGGAGATTGAAAAGACAGTAAAAACAGAAACAGTTGAAGGAAAAGGACTTGTAGCCAAAGTCAAGGAAGGAACATTACAAGTTTGTACTGGAGCAATAAATGTTGTTGCAGCTCCCTTGAATCATTGCTTCTTGGTGGTCTGGCAAGAAGTGAGAACCAATCACACAATCCATCTTCAACTGTTCTGTGAAATTCTTTTAGAAAGTAAAGCAGCAATAGGTATAAAAATGTTCAACTAACCAATCTATGAGAAACTTTGCAAATATTTTTATTTATCACTTTCAGAAAATGGGACTTTGCTGTGAATTGAGATATAGAACATGAATGCAGTATGCATGCATGATAAATTTGCTTTGTGTACTGAGTTTTCTGACACCTGTTGTTCCATATTGTAAAGGCCTATTGCCAGACAATGAAATCCTTTCCATCTTTCACACCACACACACACACACACACACACACACACTTACACACACACACACACACACACACACACACACACACACACACACACACAGAGTATGCAAGAGTTCTAAAATGAATGTGTGCATGTATGCACATACGCACGCAAAAACTCATGAAGTACGCATGTATACACACAAAAACATATACACATGCTCAAACGAATGAACATGTGTACATACTCACAAGCACCACACATACGCCCACACACACACAAGTGCTTGTGCATGTTCTCTAAATGTTAGTTTCTTACACCATTTTGGGCAGGGGGGGGGGGGGGGTGGAGTTGGTCTAATTTCACTTGAGTGAAGAGATGTTAAATTAAAGGTCACACAGACACTCTCTCTCTCTGACTTGCTGTTCAAAAGAGATTACCAATATTGAAAATGACATGTAATGTCAATCATGATTCTGAAGTCAATAGTAGTGTTATTCAAGCATCTATCAAAAAAGGAGTGGTCTATTTCTTTAAAGCTTCTTTACAATGAAATGACCTTTTACTAGATGGTAGCATGTTTCAGTGTTCACTGATAAAATAAGACAGGATGATTTGAGCAGGTCCTGTCTCCATAGACCAGTGGTGAGTTGTACATGTAAGACACCCAGGACTTTAACGATCCAGGCAGGATTTTGTATTGAACAGTCTTTTATGGAAACAGGGGCTGGTTTTTCACTGGAAGGACAGTTAGCTGTGTGGGGTTCAGATTTCTGTCACTATTAAACACTTGTTTACGTTTACTAACATGGATTTTTTTCATTTGAGTTTAAGGCATTGGGAGTGTAGAGCCAAGAATAACAATATATGTAGATTCCTTATTTAAAAAGAAAAAATTCAAGTTGTCACATTTGTCTGCAGTCATTGTTTCATTACTTCTTAATGTAATTGTTTCTGAAAGATTGTTGTCACAGTCAGTCACTACTTATAAACCTTGACAGCTTTTTTTGCCTGACTTTTTGATAACTGTACTCCTGTGAAAGTTGACAGGTCATGTTTTATCACTTCTGTCTTGTTATATAATGCCTCACTTTGGTGTTTGAAGTTTTAATGCCATGTAGTTCTGATTGCATCATAATACATCACTGGTGTTTGAAGTTTTAATGCCATGTAGTTCTGATTGCATCATAATGCATCACTGGTGTTTGAGGTTTTAATGCCATATAGTTCTGTTTGCATCATAATGCATCACTGGTGTTTGAGGTTTTAATGCCATATAGTTCTGAATGCACCATAATGCATCACTGGTGTTTGAAGTTTTAATGCCATGTAGTTCTGATTGCATCATAATGCATCACTGGTGTTTGAAGTTTTAATGCCATATAGTTCTGATTGCATCATAATGCATCACTGGTGTTTGAAGTTTTATGCCATGTAGTTCTGTTTGCATCATAATGCATCACTGGTGTTTGAAGTTTTAGTGTCATATAGTTCTGATTGACATCATAATGCATCACTGGTGTTTGAAGTTTTAATGCCACATAGTTCTGACTGTACCATTTCTTGCAAAAAGTTCAATCTTGTTTACAGGGAATTAAAATTTTTATTCAGGTTGCTGTGTGTGGAATGTGTTATAGTGTTACCATAAAATGTTTGTGACATTCATTTACTTGGAAATCACTTACATTAATAAGAAGGAAGGTTGCATGATGGTTTCGATGTCCACCTGCCTAACAAGTAAACTGTAAGGTTCTGAGTTCAATTCCTAGCTTTGCCTTATCTTCCCAGTTTGAAGGGAAAATCACATTGAATGTCAAATCTTTCAGAGGTGACTCTAAACCAGTTGGATCCATGTGCTTTAAGACTTGTGCATATGAAAAGAACCTACAATTAATGAAAATCTGAAAGAGCAGGGGAGATAACCACCAACTGTCTTGGCAAAATTAATAGGTTTAATTTCCAAATGTCTCCCCAAGGTCTGAAAGCAGCTACCTTAATGGTGGGAAAAAAGTATCTCATACACAAAAATCTCATCATTAGTGAACTTCAGAGCTCTAGCCAAAAAATGAAAAAAAGGTACACTGATTAATAGTATTTTTGTTACTTTTATCTACCACAGTCCCTGTTCAAGACCTACGATTAACAGAAAAATATGCCACTGCGGGTTTGATGCCATGAAAATGACTACCACATTCATTTTTATTCTCATCATGGTCATCCTCATCCTAATCATCTCTCTCTCTCTCTGTCTCTGCCTGTTTTTCTATCTTTCGTTCTTTTGTAATGCATTTCAGTGATATATTTGTCCAGAGATTATTTTTTAATCAAGTTCACATTGCTTGTAAATGTAACATGTATATGTAAACTGCTATCTTACACATTAAATTAAAAGGCACGACATAATGAGATTAGGTGATAGTATGTGAATTTTTTTTTTACGTTATACTTCCATATGTAATTTCCTATAGATGTCTAGTGAAAGAATAGCAGAAGTGTAGATAGCACCTGAATTTGTTAATATTATACTTACCTTAAACTATGTAATTTCCTATAGATGTCTAGTGAAAGAACAGCAGAAGTGTACATAAGATTAAGAGGATAGTAATTGAATTTGTTGATATCATACTTACATTAACCTATGTAATTTCCTATAGATGTCTAGTGAAAGAATAGCAGAAGTGTAGATAGCACCTGAATTTGTTAATATTATACTTACCTTAAACTATGTAATTTCCTATAGATGTTAAGTGAAAGAATAGCAGAAGTGTACATAAGATTAAGAGGATAGTAATTGAACTTGTTGATATTAAACTTACCTTAACCTATGTAATTTCCAATAGATGTCAAGTAAAAGAACAGCAGAAGTGTGAAAAAATAATGGATTCTTAACCAGTGTCTTTGTTTTCTCCTTTTTTGATTAAATGTTTACATCTTTATTCTTGATGTTTGTCTAATTCATCTTTCTTTTAGCAATGAGATTAATTTTTTTTATCTTGTTATCTTCTGTATATATGTCTGCAGTACAGACGAAAAAAATTATTGAGGGTCTTAGTTATTTGATTTCATCAAAGATACAGTTGTGAAGCACTACTTTGGTGTTATGCTGATTTGGATGATGTTAATTAAAGATACAGTTGTGAAGCACTACTTTGGTGTTATGCTGATTTGGATGATGTTAATTAAAGATACAGTTGGAAGCACTACTTTGGTGTTATGCTGATTTGGATGATGTTAAAGATACAGTTGTGAAGCACTACTTTGGTGTTATGCTGATTTGGATGATGTTAAAGATACAGTTGGGAAGCACTACTTTGGTGTTATGCTGATTTGGATGATGTTAAAGATACAGTTGGGAAGCACTACTTTGGTGTTATGCTGATTTGGATGATGTTAATCAAAGATACAGTTGGGAAGCACTTCTTTGGTGTTACGCTGATTTGGACTATGTTAAAGGTACAGTTGGGAAGCACTACTTTGGTGTTATGCTGATTTGGATGATGTTAAAGATACAGTTGGGAAGCACTACTTTGGTATTATGCTGATTTGGACGATGTTAAAGATACAGTTGGAAGCACTACTTTGGAGTTATGCTGATTTGGACGATGTTAACCAGTTAGCTGCCAAACTAACAAGTCAAATACACTGCCTTGACTATGCTGTAAATGTTGGGTTGTTTTTGCTCTTAATATGTGCATATAGGTCTATAGTGTTCTGTTGTTGTTTTTTCTGAATAGAAATCTACCTAAATCAGTCGTTTGTTGGAAGATTGTCCTGTGAACATGTGCTCTAATATAATATGTGTATGTAGATCTATAGTGTTCTGTTTTTTTTCTGAATAGATATCTACCTAAATCAGTCATTTGTTGGAAGATTGTCCTGTAAACATGTGCTCTTCTCACTCGATAGGTAGGTAGATAGACTGATATATATATATATATATATATATATATATATATATATATATATATATATATATATATATATAATATTGCTCTACATGTTTTGTGCATTAACTTTTTGTTTTTGTTGTAAAAGCAGAACTCTAAGAGCATGAGGATTAAATTTACGCTCTGGGGAAAACTGAATCTTTTTTGTTTGAGTGATGTACTGTTTGTGCATTCCGATAAAGACTTTTTAATGTACACATGCTTAAAAAAAGAGTAAGAGATGTTTTAGTTGCTTATATTCTGCTTCTTCTAATTCTGTGTGGAAAAAGAGCTTTGGCAGCAGATTGGATTCAATTGATGCGCCCAGAAAAGTCATCTTTCTATCTAGTATATATCAAGTAGATAATATTTAGAGCAAAATGTTTCACATTGCCCGATACCAGAATGTTCATGTAGTCTGAGACTCTAATTTTGATTGTTTTAAGTTTAGCACTTTCTCTAAAAACTGAACTAGAAATAACAATTGAATCAAGTTACTCGTTTTTTTTGTTTCAGCCTTTGAAGAAAGGGTGTTTTAATTCATGTGAATCCAAATCTAGATAACAGTTTGCTGTTAAAATGTCATCATAAAAGAAAAATTCATGTTCAACGATTTATTTTAATCATGACTTACATTTTGAAAATATTCTGATATTCTTCAATGCTGACATAAACATGGAAAGCAGTTGAACATTAAAAAAATATGGCATCAACACAAATTGTATACAATATCATTGTAAAAATAGAAACGACAGATTCTGTCTTACTTTCAAAATATTGCTGCAATCCTGGTTCCACTTTGTTGGCCTGCACCACTCACTTGCCTGTACAGTAGACAAGAGGGCTGAGGTGTCCCCTCCTCCAAGAGATTCAGCACTGGGCCAACCTTGGCAGCAAACCGTCCTCTGTCAGAGCAACAGGACTTTTGTAAGACAGTGTAGCACTGACACAACCTAATCCATGGTACAACACACTGAACTGAAGTCATGATACAAATCACTGTTGGCCTAATTTTCCCTTCTTGTGATCTGAAGACTGTACTGTGTATTCATAGGCTTTTTCTATTGACACAAACTAATGGTACAACACACTGAACTGAAGTCGTGATACAAATCACTGTTGGCCTAATTTTCCCTGCTTGTGATCTGAAGCCTGTGATGTGTATGCATAGGCTTTATCTATTCAATTAAGCTTTTTAACATTTTTTTATGGATTAGCCTGTTTCTATTTAAGCTAATGACATATTGATACACTTTATATATATCAGTATGTGAGTTCACTATTATGTTTCTAGGCACACTATCTGCATTCAACTCTCTTTTATGAAATCAGTTTTAAAAATCTGACACTGCTTGATAGAATAAAAACAGTTATGCTCTGATATGTGTGTGTGTGTGTGTGTGTGTGTGTGTGTGTGTGTGTGTGTGTGTGTGTGTGTGTGTGTGTTTTTATTTTGGGATTTTGTTTTGTTTGTTATGTGCAAGCATGACTATTTTGGCTTCAACAAATTTTACATAATTACTATATATTCAAGAAAACATAACAACCACACATAAAATGTGAATTCGCAAACTGACAATGAATACTCTGTAACAATGTACACATTGCAAGGGCTGCAACTCAACAGTATTATGTGTAATTGATTGAAATTGAGTAAAGGTATAAATATTTGAAGGCATTTAGAAAATGAACAAAAAAAGAAGTGGACAACAATCAGCAACAAATGATAATACTTGTAAATTAAGGGGGTAAACTATCAAAAGTGAGTAAAACCAGACTTTTTGCAAAGGAGGCTTTTTTTCACATGACACACTGCCCATACAAGGCCACAACCAAGCTAACCCTGAGGCACTTTACAGCCAGCAGTGCACAGATGATGCTGAGCTGCTGTGAAGCCATCCAATTAGATAAAAACCCTGCATTTCTTCTGAGTCACTGAGGTGGTGTTGTGTGCTGAACCAGGCATGAGATTCACACTGCTGTGAAGCCATCAAATTAGAGAAAAACCCTGCATTTCTTCTGATTCACTGAGGTGGTGTTGTGAGCTAAGCCAGGCATGAGATTCACACTGCTGTGAAGCCATCAAATTAGAGAAAAACCCTGCATTTCTTCTGATTCACTGAGGTGGTGTTGTGAGCTAAGCCAGGCATGAGATTCACACTGCTGTGAAGCCATCAAATTAGAGAAAAACCCTGCATTTCTTCTGATTCACTGAGGTGGTGTTGTGAGCTAAGCCAGGCATGAGATTCACACTGCTGTGAAGCCATCAAATTAGAGAAAAACCCTGCATTTCTTCTGAGTCACTGAGGTGGTGTTGTGAGCTGAACCAGGCGCTGATCAGATGCTTAGCCAGACAAAGAGTAAAAGACAACTCTGGAATACTGACCAGCACCACCTCTCCACACTGATTAGGGTTGTCTCCCTTAGTGCAGATTCTGGAGACTTTGACCCAAACTCACCACAGGTAAAACTGGTGGAGGAGAAACAAACTGAAGCCGCAATGAGGCCAGGATGCCAAAGTGTAATAAACGAAACTCTTTTTCCTTGCATTATATTAGGGAGGGGAGAAAGCGGGCACAGAAGAGCAGCTTCATACTTTGAGTCTTGAAATCATGCACTGATCATAACTGAGGATGTCCACAGATTCTAGTTACTGCAGAGATTTCTGTTTGAAGACTTTTTATTTTTTTAAACTCCCATTGAAGTTGATATTGGAACTGACTTTCACTTTCTAAAACAAGTCCTCCACATGAGACTAATCCGAGGTCCTGTGTGTGTGAATGCATACATATAACATCCAGCACACATGTTACAGGCTATTCACCTTTTCTAGAAATATGGGCCAGCTATGGCTGATGGCAATCATGACAGGAACACACCAGTATCCAGGAAGGAAGGTGGCAGGACAGTTAAGACATTTGTCTGCTTAAAAAAAAAAGTAAACAGTGAGGTTATGGGTTCGATTCCCAGCCTTGCCCTTTCTTCCCAGTTTGACCAGAACATCAAACTGAATGTCAAAGTCCTTCGAATAAAACTATAAACCAAGGCCTCGTGTGCAATGCATGCAGAACATGCACATGCGTTTAAAAACCCATTCTGCCTTTCGGAGGAGCAGGACATTTCGTGCCAGATGACACATTTAAAAAAAAATTTGCATACACAGATATCATGTTTGACACCCTCAATTAAGTCAGAATGTGACAACTTAACTCGAGGGGGGGGGGGGGGGGGGTGTCGGGAGGGGGGGAATGGTCACATATGCAGAAATCTCACCAAGGTGAAGCTTGGAGCTCTGGCCAAGAAATGGAAAAAGGAACCCATTTTGCAGAGGACCTGGAGAGGGCTGGGCTCTGCCAGGTTCAGTTTGCCCTGGACATTGCCTGAAACTTCAAACTCCTCATGGAGCTACAGGGGAAGTTATGGAAGACTGAAGGGGATTGCAGTGATGGTACTGTCAAATCCAGCTAGATTTGAGGGAAACATGAGTTTCCTTCCCGAACATATCAGTCCAGTGTCCCCAAGCCTGGGTCATGAGATTCACACACCTCCATCACCTTCATCTATCCTGTACTCTTGTAGACCGTGTTCAGCTTTCAGTAGCAGGTCACTCCACCCAAGGCCAGTCCACTCTCTGATGTTGTCTTCCCACCATTTTTTCTGTCTGCCTCTTCGTCTCCATCCTTGTACTGTTCCTGGTAGGTCAGTCTTTGCCAGTTCAGATGTTTGTGTGAGCTTCCCATACCACCTACATGGCATAAGCAAAAAGCTTTCTCAGTTATTGAAGCAAGCAAAGTGCAAAGGTCAACAATGAAATGTTGCTTTGGTATGAAATGATATGATGAGGTTGTCTTTGCCCATGGCAAATTCTTAGCATAAAAAAATCATACTCTCCATTAGGTTAAAACAAACAAAACACAAACAATTCTGAACTCATATTGCTGCCTACAAAATGGCCATGCAATATTTTACAAATATATCATATCGTATAACATCATCTTTTACTTCTAGTTCAAAGCGTCTTCAGGACTCTCTCAGTTTCATAATATTGCATGATGACTCTCTTTATTGCTTTAAGACACTCTCATACACATGTGGACATAAAATATCCCATAAAACCTCAATGTGCTTTGAATTAAATTTGTTTTCTTTTAGTGAACAAATAAATAAATCCATTCCACAAGCATAACGCATACAATCATTGCTCATAATCAAAATGTTCAGCGTTAACATATAAATGACTGCTTTTGTTAGCCTATCTGCCTGCCTATCCAGCAACCTTTAAAATCACACTCTTTCAATAATGTTAAAAAAAATCAACAATAAAATAGTGATTTCCAAGGTTTAAAAACAGGTGCTTTCTTTAATACCTGATACCCCAGATCCAGGAGCAGTTGATGGGTCAGCTGACCTGAGTCTTCACTCCTGACCCAGGTGGCAGATGCTGCACATATGGTTTACATCTTATATGTAATAAATAGTTTCAGTGACTTTCAGTATGTTAAGTGTTAACTGTCTATCACTTCACTACAGGACTGTAAAATCCTTTAAATCATTTTTTAAAAACACTTTTCAAAATTATGTGCTTCTTCTAATACGTTTTATTGAATTTGATGAATAATCATGCTGACATTGTATCACTTTCATTCAACATAAAAAAAAAAAGAATGATAGGCCTAGCCCTATTTAAATTACACATTCACAGATATTTTTGGTCAAGGGAACAAAGTCTAACATCACTACTGTTCTATTACTTACCTCCCCTGCCATGATTTATCAAATAAGTGAAATGTTATGCTTCCCTTTGCTTATTTACATTTACAGCCGAATGGTAAAATTTTGGCACAAATTGTCTGTTGATCCAAATAAAAAATACTCAGTGAGTACACTTCAGACACTGAAAGAATGCTTCAATTTTCAAATATATAAAAATGATTGACTATGGAAAATTAAACAGATACTTGATGAAAATGGACTATCCTCTCTGACAATTACTGAAATAACCTGTTGCAGACACTTAAAGATAGCTATATATGCAAAAATGGGTAGAAAATTGCTGAGACTGCCAGAAGGCCAACAACTACACTATGTTTAAACACCAAATACTAGTGAATAACCATGTCTAATTCATGTTATTATTGTCTTTTGTGCGCTTATGTTTTGCTCTTTCCTCTTGATAGCCATCATTTATTCCCAGATATGCCTACTTTTTGTTTCTCTAGCCTATAGCTCAGAGGAGTTAAAAGAAATGAAACATTGTGACTTGGAAAAGTGTCAACTGGCTTCCCAGTCAGGTAGAAGGGAAACAACTCTATAAAGCTATGTATTTTTTGTAGTAGACAGCAGTTATCTTTCATAGATTATTGTTGGATCCCCCCCCCCCCCCCCCCCCCCCCTCTGTCTCTCTCCTTGAATGGTTAAATAATTTTTAACACTTTGGCTGTTTCTTGTTCCTTTTTCATATATAGCCTGATTTGTGATGTTGATGCCTTATCCAGTTATTAGCTCATTTTCATATCATTTATGCAACTTTTTGTTGTTGCCTCTTTTTTTTTTTTTTTATCACTTCAGATACCTGAACACTTGGAAAGAACATGGGTAATTTGCCATATATTTAGGGCACAACAGCCCTAACAGTGTATAGCCATGTCTAAATCATTTTCATTAATATTGTTTTGTTTTTTTAAAATGTTTTTCTCTTCCTCTTTATACCAGTCATTCATTTATTGCTATGGGTGTTTTTTGTTTCTCTAAAGCTCAAGAGTTAATAGGAATAAACTATTGTGAATTGTTAAATTAAGTTATATATGTTTAATAATCTTCAAAACTTTTTTTTTTTAATTGTGATTTAATGATGTGATGTCAACTATCTCCTGTCATGTTGGAGAACTGTCCATATGAAGAAAACAACAACAAACAGTTACTTACTAAAAGTCCTTCGGATGAGACTTTAAACCGAGGCCCCGTGTGCGAACGCACGCAGAACATCTTGAGCACACGTTAAATCCTGTTCCGCTTTTCGTAAGAGTAGGCCATCGTGTGCCGGTGGGAACAGATGACAAGATTTACAAAACTGCATACACACGGGGACCGGATGAAAAAAAGCACATGATTGCTTATTCTGTTATCCCCGATATAAAAGAATAAATAAATAAATAAATTACTCCCAACACCCTGATCATGATTCTGCTTCACCTACAACAGACATCGAAATGTTTTCATTATCATTTCAATATGAAATTTTGTGTTGATTACAAAAATAGTGATTACTAAATCAGCCTGCTTATCCATCCCCCGCCCGCTCCCCCCCAAAGCCCAAACAAACCGTCATCAACGCCCATCGTTTTTTGGGATGTTACAACAGCACACAATCCCTGACAGTTACGCAATTGACTTCCGGTCATTATCATCATGCCGGAAATGTGAAAGACTCCTAAAGCGCGAGTCGGAACAAAGCATTTTTTCCCCCTTTTATATCGTAGATAATGGGATAAGCACTCTTGTGCTTTTTTTACATCCAGTCCCCGTGTGTATGCAGTTTTGCAAATTATGTCATCTGTTCCCACCGGCACACGATGGCTTACTCTTACGAAAAGCGGAACAGGATTTAACGTGTGCGCCAGATGTTCTGCGTGCGTTCGTACACGGGGCCTCGGTCTCATCCGAAGGATTTTGGGGGAGAGTGGAGTCAGTACTGATGTTAACTCCAGGAGAAAAATCTCCTCAAACCAGAATCGAACCCGAGTGGTCAAATTGCCAGCGCAATGTTCTGACTACTAAGCTATCCCGTCCCCAATCAACCAATTAACTAACTTACTCTTTACAAATGCAAATACGAATAATTTGTCATCTAAAATAGAGAAATTGATGTAAGTTATAGACAAACATCAAAACGCACGCGCGGGCATCGCGCGCACACCCCCCCCTATTGACCCGAAAACAGAATTATTGGCTTTAAATACATGGAGGGTGAAAGTAAGGAATAACATTGATATGATACAATATATATAATAATGATAGAAATTTCTGATTCATTGAATAGTAAGCAGAGGCAGCAGAACAACCTTTTGCTGGATCCCTTCTCATCGTGGAATTTATTAGAATGGCCTGGTTTATTCTTTGGCAAAACCATGGGCCTCTAAATGCAATAATGAAGTGTTTTACTGCCAGTCTTGCATTGCTATCGTATGAAATTACTTCTAAGATCATGAGTTGTATACATTCAAAAAGGGTGGGTTTTTTTTTTTTTTTTTTATCCCAGCAATAATTTGAAACATTTTCTTGCGCACTGAAAAAAGAAATCTTAATACGTAAATTAATATTAAATGTATGAAAAACTGAAGATTCCAAATATTGAACATGTTGTTTGATTGCCCAATTCTTCTTTTTTAACATGTATCTAAGGAGAGGTCTAGACATTCATGTGAACTTTAGGCTACTACTGTTCAAGAAGGTTTTATGTTGTTGTTGGTGTTCCCCAGCTTAACACTCTAATGGTCACCCAGAATGTGCTTTCTGACTCATTCACCCTATGTGGGAATCACTGTGAGATTGGAATTGCACACTGGATGAGAAGCTTGCATGTATGACTGTTTCTAAGCACCTCGCCATATAGGCAGCCATATTCTGTCTTCAGAAGATTTTTCTCCTTTATGGGAGAGTGCAGGTTGTTATGTTAAGAGCTTGTCAGGGCTGAAGGCAATCTCAACTGATTTTACAACATAACAACATTTTAGTGTAGGCCTTGGCACTTAGCTTACATTAACAACTGATGCAGCTTTTGACCTGGGCCAAAGAAGTTTCATATGGCTATCAGCAGTTCATGATATCAGTTGCCTCATCATCTGTGACATTCCTATACTACCATTCTCAAGCACTAATTTCAATCTCCTCCTCTAAATTATAAAAAACCAGCATGCACACAGGTGTCTTGTTTAGACACCATCCCTGAGGGAAAAAAAATAATGGGTAGGCGCTGCACTTATGGCGACGCGCTCTCCCCCGGAGAGCAGCAGCCCGAATTTCACGCAGAGAAATCTGCTTTGACATAAAGTGGCATAAAATAAAATAAAATAAAATAAAATAAAATAAAATAAGCCATGCCCATATTCGTTATGTCGCATCCTCAAGGTCGGATGTCCACGGATAGCCCATCAATGTCAGGCCACCATGTGGCCACCAGCCAGAGGGGCCCTGAGTAGTGAGTAAGGTATGATCCGACCCTCATGCAAATTTTTAGGGAGTCGCGTTTTTTAGGGAGCAGCCCCGCCCACTTCGCCCCGTATAAGGGGCAAGGGCAAGAACTCGGGCAGGCCGGGCGGCAGCTGGTATCGATTTTGGTAGGGAAGGGGGATAAAAGGGGGAGGGTGGTGGTAGTAGACGGCGGTGGCGCAATCGTTAAGATGGAACCGAGATGGGTGAATTTTTGCAGGAGGAAGGATGGTTATAGTGTCTGATCAGTCAAGGATGGATGGCATTCCGGTAGCGCATCAATCCCAGTCTGGCGCCACCAACGGGGAGGTTCAGACAATGGCACCATGTGGTGGGGGCATATGAAAACACAATATGAATGGGACTTTAAGGTGATAAGATGAAGAAGACGTTTAAATCAAGAGGGGTTTTGTACTCACGCCGTCCGCCTGGACCCGCCTCTTTACGTAGAAGAAGGAGAGGGCGTTTCTGTGTTGTTGGTAGGTGTAGATCGTCCTCCCGTCCGTTTTGAAGCTTTTGTTGACACCGCCCTGGCTGGTCCGGGTTTTGAGGACTCGGAGGTAACTGTCTTTGACCAAACGGTTGTGTCCTTTGCCTAGTCCTTTTGAGCTTATTTTGTTGGTGTCCCCGAAGCAGTAGTACATCTTGGAACAGAGCGCTACGATCCCGTCTCCTTTGTACTCAAGTTTAAACAGGCTCAGCGTGAATTTGTCCATTCGTTTTCTTTCCAAGCAGCACGGGCGAGGGGTCCATGGTTCGTTGTTTGTCTTAGCGGAGACGAACTCTTCGTGGTGTGCATCACAGGCTTCCGCGGGAAACCATTCCCGCATTTTGTGATAAAACGCCCGTTTCATGCGTGGACGGACCACCGTTTCCAGACTCTCTCCACTCAGGGCCATGTACAGAGAATCGGTGTCCATCTCGCAGAGTTTGAAGTCCGCTCGATCCACGAATTTGTCCACGCAGTCGTAGTAGAACTGGAGCATCCTTAGCTTGGTGTACTGGTAGACGAAGAACCCTATTTGGTTGGGCAAAGCCCAGGAGACGGAGGTCTTGTCGAGTTCTACTTCCGTCATGTCCTCGGTCAGAGGGGTCAGTTTTTTGAAGAGAGGGTTGTTGACCGCCTTGTTCACGCCGACTTCGTTCAGGTAGCGCACGTCAGTGTGTTTGGCGAGGTTGGTGATGGTTTTGCCATATGTGCTGTTGCCCAACAGTTTGAAGGAGTCTGCGAGGATGGTTTTGGATGGATCGAGATCTCCGTTTCATCGGGCCTGCGTCACCTGTTGTCCAAACGTTTTGAAACAGGGTCTGGGGCGGTATTCAGCCACCTGCTGAACGTCCGTGACCCGCAGGCCGTGAGACAGGTACCATTTCAGCAAAGGCGTGGCCAGGAGGATGCCTTTTCCAAAGTAGCTGCCTACGAGCGTTCTTCTGGGCCGGGTCAGGAGCTTATGCGTCTCGGAGTACTCTTTCATGAAATCACCCGCGTCTTCTCGTCCTACGTCCGTATTTTTGAAGATGGGGGTCATCTCCTCAAAGCGGTCGCGGAGATGGTCGGGGACTTCGATGTCGCACTGGATTAGGCCGAAGAGACGTCCTCGTTCTATGGTGTCCATGATGGCCGGGCCTGTGATCTTTTTTCGTCCGGCAAAGGGACTCTGGTAGGGAGGGAACTTTGCGTCCAGGAAGCGTGCTATGTCGGGGTCGGGTGTTTCTGAAGGGTCCAGTAGCATTCCCATTGCTCCACCAGGTCGACTTTGACCGTATTGAGAAGGTAGTCTCTGATGTCGTCGGTCTCTGTTTTCAGTTGAACCATGGTCTTGCCGTTGACGGGGTTTGTGTCTCGGCCGCGGGTTAAATGACAATTGTGTCCGTGGAACAGGCATCCGTGGAACTGGTAAGCCGTCCTAGTACCGGCGTCCCACCCGTCCACCGGTATGCGACGACCCCCGAGGCGTTGTTCTGTGCGGTTGTATTTGTGGCGGAGGTGTTTGTTTTCGGTGTGCATAATCCATTCTAGCCACCCCCTCGCCATCTGGCCGTAGAAGTCCATGTTTTCCGCCCTGAAATTCTTCTCTTTTCTCCTTCGGACGGGGTGTTCCGTGGGCATGTCCTGGCTGAGAGCCCACAAATAGAGAGCGTTGGCGTCGTAACCTTCCAGACAACCAGTCCGTTTGTTCCCTCTCAGACAGTGACTCCCTTTTCCTGGTATCGATGAAAAATGATGGAGGGTCTGCCTACCATCTGCTGTCGGAGGAGCTCGTGAAGGTCTTTATGTTTTTTGTTGATCAGGGAGAAGTACACATCTTCAGGGACAGTTTGGAACAAGTACTTGAGAGCCAGCCCTGGTATTCCGATGGCGTCTTTGAGCATGTCCAGGTTCAAGGAAGCGTACAGTTGTACTTGTTTTTCCAGGGCCTGAAGAAAGGGCTTCACGTCCAAGTTATTGTACCAAATGAGAAAGTCCCTCATTGTGGTCATACCGTTGGTCTTCCACACTCTTTGACAGTAGGCATAATCCTCACCGCTGATGCCTTCGTTCTTGAGGCTGCTGCAGAAAGCCTCCTTGGGTGGGAGATGATCCGTGTTCAACGTGTCCAGTCCCGTGACAAATTCGTAGGGAAAGAAGCCTTTCATTTCTTCTATCCCGAACGCGGACAAGTATTTGGCGTAGGAGAAGCCCGGGGCGATGTACAGAGTCGCGTCCAGAAATTTGAGGTTTTTAGTGCACACGCACTTGTATTGATTGTTGTTCTTGACCAGAAATCGGATAGGACCTTCTTTTTTTTCTTCTTCTTCTTCTTTGCTGAATAGTCTGTGAAAGAAATAAGGTTTGATCAGGTTTAAATCATATTTTGAGCTGTTAAACCCATTACCGGAAGTCCTTCAGATAGTCGTCCAAGATTTGTGTCAGTGTCTCGTGCTCAGTCAGTTGCGCGTAGACATCAGCAAAATCGTCTTGGAGAAGGTCAAAAGCTGTATTGGATATTTTTTCCAGATGAAATGTAGAGGGTCCTACACAGGAATTATCTAAGTCGCCACTCCAATTCCCCTTCCGCCTAATTCGGTACCGGAAATTTAGAGTCGTAGAATAATTCCTATTTTCTTCAGTAACCCTAAAGAAGAGTAGGGCTCAGCTACTTATGGGCCGGGGAGTGATAAAGGGGGGATAGAAAAGAGGATAGTAGAAAAATAGGGAAAAAGAAATATAGAAGAGGTAGGAAAGTAGGTGAAGTGAAATTAATTAACCTCGACTCACTCAGCAGCCACACTGAATACACTGAACGTGATGAAACAACATTCATTCAATGCGACTCCAGACCGAGCAAATTGGGTTTACCACATATATTCCACAACACAACCTACAACACTACCACTTCAACATAAAACACCAATGACTAACTGTACTACAAGTACAATTAAGAAAAAACAAAAGATGTTCTGTCCAGTCAAATACCCAAATCGAACAAGATCAGTCTCCGATCAGAACCATTAATAAGACAACCATAAGTAGGGGTGGAGATTTAACGATGGGGCAAAGCAGGTGTGACAGGGGAAAAAAACGATGTTCCTGTAATAAAAAGAACATACAATGTAAAAAACATCACCTCTAAAATTATTACATAATTTTAATAGTTAGTATTACACAAGTTTCATTTACTTTAGGACAGATGATGGTCCATCCTATGAAACTGTGCAAGCATCCCAACATGTCTCATTTACTTTAGGACAGCTGATGGTCCATCCTATGAAACTGTGCCAACATTAATATGGACTAATTTACTCAAAATCAATATCCCAAATGACATTCCAATGCCATTTCACTTATTTTAGAATTGCTAAATGATTTATTACAAATAAATCAGAATTCTTAATAAATAAAATCATTTTAAAAATCAAGTAGGCCTTCACACCCATATATTTGTAGTGTAAAGCCACACTAGAATATTTCCAGCATTTTAATAATAACTGAACAATATTCTACCAAAAATTAAACATACAACAAAAACCATGACTGTATTAACATTTACATACTTTATTCAAAACAACCACTAAGTCTCACTGTTAGTTCACAGGCTAAAAGCCTCTTAAGTTAAATTAATGCCCCCACTAATATTTCAACTGTTTAAGTTTTCTAAATGATATATCACAAATACGTCAGAATTCGTAGTGATAAAATCATTACAAAATTTAAGTAGTCCTTCACACCCATACATTTATAGTGTAAAGTCACACTAGAATATTTCCAGCATTTTAATAGCTGAACAATATCCTACCAAAAATTAATCTTACAACAAAGACCATGACGGTGCCAAAATTTACCCAGCTTCCTTTTGTTTGAAGTGATCACTTACGTTCACTGTTAATTCACAGGTTGAAAGCCTGTGAAATTAAATCAAACATATAGTTTTCCTGAACCTTCCACAACTAATCTGAATTAAGCTAAAATTGGCTTAAACAGATCGTATGACCAAAAACGAAATTAAAATAAAACCAAACCTTAATCAGGAACATCCAGACTCAGAGAGTCCAGTCACGCTCCCTTCCTTCACTAGGCCCAGGCAGGAAGTGAGATTTAAAAAACAAAAGTATCCCAATAGGCACCTTTTTTTTAAGGGGCGACCACTCAACTCTACAAGGGAGTTACTGCACTTAACGCATAGTAACGCCAAACACAAAAATACGTTTTGTGAGGGGGGTTACACATCCACCATCCGATTGATCACATCTTGAGGATCCCCTGACGACACGAAGCAAACTGGAGTGTGAAAGTCAGGGACGTTGGAACAGACGCTGACGGACATCGGGACATGTCTGGATGTGTATATTGTTTTTGGGTCTTCACTGTTGACTTTGGGCAAATCGTCTTTCGATTGATACGCCTCAAAATCGTAGGTGGCTCTGTACGAAACGTGTAGTCAACGTCCACCTCGATGCCGTGTTCCTGAAGTCTTTTTAGAGGCGATGAGGGGGAATGATAGACGCCCCCGGGATAATATTCAATGGTTCTTGGTCCGTTGCACTTGTTCGCGTGACGTCGAAGGGAGAAGTGTTTCTTGAAGAGCTTTCCGCATGCGTCGCATCCGAATGCGCGAGCGGCTTTGTTCACGTTCTCGATCAAACAAAAATGGTTCTTGTAGCATAAGAGAACCATGGTAGTAGAGTGGTCTGTTTTGCCACGATGAAGAGGGACCAGGCAGGGCGGCTTCCGGCTTTCGTCAAAACTGAAGACGTCCACGTTGACCTCGAACAGACCCTCCGCTTCATCCAGGTCGAACAAGTGCAAGCCCGAAAACTCGTCCTCAAGATCGTTCTCACCACGAGTCTCTAGCCACCAGTGAAATAATCCGGAGGGTGGGTTTTTGCAGAGCATGTGTAGACGCGCCTTGATGGAGAGCCAAACACCTGAAGAAACATAGGTTGTCCTTGTAGTGGCCAGCGTGATTCTCATCCTTGTCCAGAGCCCTGATGCCCTGGTTATGTTTGATGAAATCCGGGATAGGGTGGTCGCAACAGCCTATGGGATACTTGTGAAGCGGTGTCACGTAAAAGCTGGTGGATGAAACAGAATGGACGGTCCATTTTGAATTCGGGCGCTGTTGTCTGGCGTGTTCTAACACGTCCGTTTCATTGATCTCGTCCAGAAAACGCTCGAGGTCCGAGCGGTTGTTGATCAAACGAGGTCTGTCGAAGACGCGGGCGTTGTTCTTTGAGGCGTGAAAAAACCTGTACTCGTTGTTGTCTCGATGATGAAGAATGAAAGAATGGCTCAATTAATCTTGAAGCATTTGTCCTGTCTGTCAAAGACGTCCCTCAGTTTTTGGTCCCAGTCGGGGCTACTATCCTCCCAACAGAGGTTGTATAGAGACTCTCTTTTGCCTTCGTAATAATGGGATCTGATGGCCCCCCAATTGCTCCTGTATACATCTCGAATCTCGGGGGTGATATCCTCATCCCTGTAATCCTGCTTTCCCAGCTCCAAATCTTTTTCCATTTCTTTTCTTCCCCTACAGAACGGTGCGGGATTTTCTTTTTCCTCTTTCCACCCTTCTTTTCTCTGTCTCTTCAGCCATTCTTCTTGTTCTTCTATTTTTTTCTAGAACTATATGTTGAGCCTCTTCCCTCCTCGCCTTTTTTGTTCTTTGTCTGATTCCTTCTCTTTCAATGTTTTTTGCTTTGCTTCTTGTTGAATGAACTTGTACGTGTTTGTTTAAATGTTCTTTTCTGGAAAAACGCTGTTGCAAGAGGCACAGGCAAACGCCTTAACTTTTTTATGAGTGTGCTGAATGTGACGATTCAAATTCCTTTTTTCAGAAAAGGTGAGTCCCCATTCGGGGCACGTGGACGGGCCACTGTCCATTATCTGTAATTAAAAAAGAAAAGAAAGTATATATATATACTTCCTCCCTCAAAAACACTATTCGTACATGAATTGAAACATGGACAACAGAGAGAGAGAGAGAGAGAGAGAGAGAGAGAGAGAGAGAGAGAGAGGAGAGAGAGAGAGAGAAGAGGAGAGAGAGAGACATGCTTAGAAAACAGACTAACATCCAAAAAGACGGGCACACAAACAGTCAGATGCTGTGATAGTAGGGGGATGGTTTTCGGTCTGTTTTCTGTTGGTGAACAAACACTGTCAATATAAGGAACAAAGAGTTTTAAAGCAATTTTATATTCAGCTTTTAAAATCTCTCTGTACCATAAGTGAGTCCCTATCTGCACCTGCCGCTGGAAGGAGAGAAGGGGGGGTGGGAAGAGTGAAAGGGAGGAAAAGGAGATTTTTTTTCTCTTTTATTCAGTGGGTATTCGAGCTTGAGGGGGGAAACCCAAAAAGAGCCTTTCTCTGTTCCTCTTTTTTTCCATGTCCCCCCCCCCCACTTTTCGTTATGTTAGTCGTGGTTCTGCATGACAGACGAGAAGGAAGAAAGATGTGTTCGCGCTTGGTTGTTGTACCTTGTGAACAGTGTGGATTACTAGTACCTAAAGTACAATTTGTGTTGTGTTTTAGTTGGATTATTATTATTTTCATGTGGCGACCCTCTAACCCCCCGAAGGAGAGTGAAAAAAAAAGTAAGTGCTTTTGTCTTGTTGAGAGAGAGAGAGAGAGAGAGAGAGAGAGAGAGAGAGAGAGAGAGAGAGAGAGAGAGAGAGAGAGAGAGAGAGAGAGGGAGAGAGAGAATCGAAAAATAGCCATGTTTTGTGTTGTTTTTGTTTTCTTTGTTTGTCTCAGATAAAATTCATTGAAACCACAATGATGTCCTCTGTCTCTTTTGTAATGAATGAGTAGTTGTTGTTGTAACTGTACCTTTGTTGTGTGCTTTTGACGTTCACAACACGATGCACAACATAACACAACACCAAGCACAGCTCCTTTCTCTCTTCAGTGTTGTTGATGTGTATGTTTTTTTTATGTGGTGGTGTTCACTCAATCGAAAAAACACGAGATGTAGGCTACAACAAAGATTTCATTTTCGAACTCAAAGTTTTTTTATTACAACATTACAGACAAACTTACTGGGGTGTTTGTTTTGTTTTTTAACAAATGGACAATTCATGACGTCGTTGTTGACGTTTTAGTAGATGGACAATGTCTTTACCCCTTTTGTTTTATACTAATAAACAACACACACACACACACACACACACACACACACACACACACACACACACACACACACACACACAAGCGCCTATTGTTGAATACTAACAAGCAACACACACGCACACACACGCACGCACACACACGCACACAGTTTGTTATATACTAATGCGTACACACGCTTGCGCGAGCGCACACACACACACACGCACACGCACACACGCACACACACTCTCCCCCCCCCCTCTCTCTCTCTCTCATAAACGGGTGTAAGAGAAACAATCCAGTATTTTTGCATGGGAAATAAAAAAGCAGTACTCCCGCTAATACATAGAATAAGATGAGCTACCTGTGGCTGTGTTTGCTTTTCCTTTTTTTCCTTTTTTTTTTCTTTCTCCAACTATTCTGATTTGAACACGAGAGTTGCAATTGCTGGCTGTGTTTTAATCAAGCCGCTTTTTGCCTCAGAGGGCAGTCGCATTACTCTGAGCGACAGCTGTTCTCTTCTACTTTGATACACGCCAAAGGTGCAATGCCTCTCCGGAAGAATACAGAGCTTCGCACCACTCGTCGCGACTGCCTTCTATGGGATCAATGGGAAATCGATCAAACCCTCCTCTGTTGCGTCGTCTATCATCAGCAAGAGCGTGCTTGTTTGCGTGTTCAAACTTGTCATAAGACAAGTAGATGATGATGTCTATTTTGTTGGTTTTGGCTACCGCATCACACCTCGGTCAAAAAAGACCCTATCATACCCCGAAAATGATCAAGCGCATCCCGCACTCGACTGGAAAAGCGCATGCATTTTTTAATCCAGCAGCACCCATTGTCTTCGTCGTTTTCTTCCAGGGTGACCCGAGAATCGTTTTTGATCGTATGTTTGAGAAGGGGAAACAATCTTCTCCACCAGAACTCGTATAAGATCTGGCTGAGGGGGGAAGGTCGACCAGCAGTCGAGCTTTCTTATTTTTTTTCTCCCCCATCGCGACAGTCAGCAGTTCTAGCCAGTAAGTATGACTGATTGCGCTCTGACATGTGTCTAAGGTGAAACACTCCAGTCTGGAAAATCCTCATCTTCATTTTTTTTTAAAAATGCGGGTGGTTTTGTCTCCCTCCTGTGTACCCACATCTGCGAAAAGAAAACAGTACTGTCTCCCAGCCCTCCTGTTTTTTTAAGTTCAGAAATAAAAGTCGTTTTGCCCGTAGCAGCTTGTCCATCCACGGTCTCGATTGACAGGATATTCCCCATGCCTACACAAACACACACACACACACACGCGCACACACGCACAGACACTCACACACGCACGCACGCCACACACACGAGAACACACGCACACACACACCGCACGCACACACACACACACACACGCACGCGCGCACACACACGTGCACACACACGCACACACACACACCCGCGCGCACACACACGCACACACACAAAAACAACATTATTTCACTACATCCTTATACTGTAATACACATAAGAAAACCAGTATGTAACTCTACTAAGCAGTGCAGATATGCATAAAATACATAAACAGCTATATTATTAACAACAACAACAACAACAACAACAGACACACACACACACACAACAAAAAACAACAACTTAATTCACAACATCCTTATACGATTATACACATAAAAAATATTATGTAAGTCTACTAAGCAGCGCAGGTATGCATACAATATATACAACTGCAATATTACTAACAACAAAGCACATCTATTCAGAATAAAATGAAAAAAAAAAAAAGCACACAATCTTCATGTTCTTTCTTTCTTTTTCTTTCTTTCCTTCCTTATGGAATAAGTTGACTTTTTGCTTGAGTGGAAGAGCTTATTTTAGTCACGGTTCAGATTCAATTCTACAACTTCTATTTTACAAAACAAGTCCTCCAAACATCCTGTCTGTCTGTGTGTTATTCACACATTCTCCTTTCCTCTTTTGTGTTCAACTAGATCCATGAGAACAGCATGCTACCGGCGGCCAAACAGAGCGTGACTATCCTCCCCTCCCCTCCCCCCCCCCCCCCCCCCCCCCCACACACGTCTTAACCTTCGCCAGACCTCGTTTTTAAACTCACAAGGAAGAGCTCCTGGGTGACCAGTCACCCATGGTTTTTACATAGACATTTGTCTTACTACGCCTCGCCAGATTTCGTGGGTGACCAGTCACCCATGATTTTTACATAGACATTTCCCTTACTACGCCTCGCCAGATTTCGTGGGTGACCAGTCACCCATGGTTTTCAAATAGATCAGACAGCTAAGCATCATGTAATTTTTGAGACAATAAAGCTGAATCTGAAAAGTGATGTCTTAGAATCAATATGTGTTGCCTTGATTATGATGTGGGAAATAAGAGCTCATTCATTTGATTTGTAAGTGAAAGGTTTACTAGCACCCATGTAAACTGAAATAGACTGACAAAGAAATTCACTCACACACACACACACACACACACACACACACACACACACACACACACACACACACACACACACACACAGAGAGAGAGAGAGAGAGAGAGAGAGAGAGAGAGAGAGAGAGAGAGAGAGAGAGAGAGAGAGAGAGAGAGAGAGAGAGAGACAGACAGACAGACAGACAGACAGACAGACAGACAGACAGACAGACAGACAGACAGAGAGAGAGAGAGAGAGAGAGAGAGAGAGAGAAGAGAGAGAGAGAGAGAGAGAGAGAGAGAGAGAGAGAGGAGCTATAACAAATACACTATATGTTTTTAGCATTAACACAGTATGTTTTTAGCATTCTAAACAAAATATATATTTCATAAATATGCGGTAAATGGCATCAGATAGCAACTTTCTGAGGAAAAAATTAAAACACAGATCATCAAGATCATAAATTCTTCAATATCTTTATCAATTTCTCCATGAAATTTTCAGTCAGACTCAAACTGGTGTGTTCATAACAGAAGCCCCCTAAAACGTTCAACATGTGCAAAAGCCAAAAAGCAAAATAACAATTGTACCTTCTGATATCAATCATAGGTAAGGAAAGAAATCATGTACATTTAAGAACAGAACAAACCATACGAATCAGTGCACATTTGCACGCGTACACACGCACACACACACATATGATATAACACTTGCAAAATACTAGAAATATGATTCTGAACTGTTAGAATGCACAAAATACTAAGAAGAAATTCAAACCTGAACTGTCTGTACGGATAGTATCCTACATTTCATTACTGAATGTCTTGGATAAGATAACAACAAATCAAACAAACAAACAAAATCAAACAAAAAAGTAGAAAATATTTTCATTCTCATGAAGGACATCAGTACCAGTTTAGAGCTGAGACAAACATTTACCAGCATCAATAGGGAGCTGCTAAAACTGATTTTGTTCTTGTATTTGTTGCCCCTGGGCTCAATGATTGCTGGGAGTGGGAGGTGTTGCTCTTGGCAGTTCTTCACCCACCAGGTGCTTGGATGATAGTAACCTCTGTCTCCAGCATCAGACTGCAGTCTGGGCAGATTTGCATAGCGTGATTTCGGTGAAGGTTTTGTGGTCATTTGCTATTGTTCCTGAACAACTTTCTGTCAAAGAGATAGTTTCAGGTGCGGTTGGTTCTACGCTCTCCGACATCTTTGAACAGCAGATGGGGATCCCGCACGGGAGCATCCTTTCTCCTACTCTCTTCAGCATAAAAATAAGCATTGTCATAAAATCGGTCCACCAAGGTGTAGGTTGTTCCCTTTTTGTGGATGATTTTGCTCTCTATGCTATGGGCAGTACTTTTGTAGGGAGTTAAAAGACAGCTACAATTTTGTGTGAACAAGGTGCAGGAATGGGCGGAGGACAATGGATTCAAGTTTTCTGCTACAAAGTTTAGAAAAGCCTTTCCAGATACCATCATTTACTTGGGAAAATCTACCATACCAGCGGTGACAGAGGCCCAATTCTTAAAGATCATTTTTAATTGGAGACTAAATTTCACAAGTCACATCCAACACCTGAGAACATCCTGTCAGAAAGCTCTGAACCTCCTGCAGGTGATCACCCATACTGATTGGGGAGCAGATAGGAGAACACTGCTGCATATCTACAGGGTGCTGGTGTGCTCCAAACTGGACTATGGTAGTCAGGTTTACAGATCCGTGAGGCCTTACCTTAAAATTCTGGACTCCATCCACCACCAGGGGGTCAGAATCTGCCAGGGAGCCTTGTGAACACCACCTGTACATAGTCTGTATGTAGAAGCGGTAGAACCCTCTTTGAAGAATGGCCAGTCTGAAGTTGACTCTAAACTTCTACATGAAATTCTATTCATAGTACAATAACCTTGCTTACGACTGTGTTCTCAACCCCCGGTTTCAGGCCAAGTTAGAGAAACATTCCTCTGCTACCCCTCCTCTGGGGATTCGGATCCTTCCTGATCTTCAACAGGTGGGTATTGACATGGGTGCTATTTGCGATTTCCCTAAGTTCCCTGAAGACACCTAAATAGATGGTGCAAACCCCTGTTGTCTGATTGGATCTTGCCGCTCATAATAAGGATGTCACCAGTTTGACAGCGTACAAAGTCTTTTTCCAAAAACTGTATGTCTTATCTGTCCTACACAAGCATTTTCTCAGACAGATCCAAATCTGAGGAGGGGGTGGCCTGTGCCCCCCACTGTCCTACCATCAGAGAATCTGTACTTTCTGAGCACCTGCCTTCAGATGATTCAGAGTACCTTTCCTAACTTAGGCTCTTGTCCTGTCCCTAAAACTGATCTGGCGGTCAGGAAAGAAAGGTCTCTCTCTCTCTCTCTCTCTCTCTCTCTCTCTCTCTCTCTCTCTCTCTCTCTCCTCTCTCTCTCTCTCTCTCTTAATCAGGAAAAGGCCTACAATACTGCCTGGAGATACAGCATCATGTCGGACCTGGGGTTAAGGTTTTGTGGTCATTTGCTATTGTTCCTGAACAACTTTCTGTCAAAGAGGTAGTTTCAGGTGCGGTTGGTTCTACGCTCTCCGACATCTTTGAACAGCAGATGGGATCCTGCACAGGAGCATCCTTTCTCCTACTCTCTTCAGCATAAAAATAAGCATTGTCATAAAGTCGGTCCACCAAGGTGTAGGTTGTTCCCTTTTTGTGGATGATTTTGCTCTCTATGCTGTCTACAATACTGTCTGGAGATACAGCTGTAGCTGTCTTTTAACTCAGATAGAAGCATACTATCTTAGAGATTTTTTAAAAAAAAACATAAATATCATGAAGAGTCAAAAAGATTACGAAACGCCATAAACTCACGGAAACGTCGAGAAAAAAAGAAATATTTCCAAGATTTACTATCTTCCAAACAAAACTCGAAATTATTTGGAGGGCCATAAATCAAATAATAAATAAACAATCATCTTCCAAATCAAATGTAATCAAAGATGTTACTGCTGAACAACTCAACAATCACTTCATAAACGTCTCAACTAACGTTGTTAACAATGATGATTCAAAATCCAATAACCTCAACACATTAATACAATACTGCCAAGACAAGCATATTCCTTCAAAACTTCACATACCATTCATTTCAGTTACTGAGGTCTATAATTACTTAATTCACCTCAAGCAATCAAGGACACGAGGTCTCGATGGAATAGACAGCAGAATTCTGAAACTGTCAGCTCCAGTTATCACAGACACCCTAACATATATATATAACCAATGTCTTGAAAATAACTATTTCCCCAATGCCTTCAAAACTGCTAAAGTAATCCCCATCCACAAATCTGGTCACACTTCAGATCCATCAAATTATAGGCCAATCTCTATTATATCCCTCCTTTCAAAACCCCTGGAAAAACATATAAATAAACACTTAGTCCATCACATAGACACTAACAACCTACTTTACCCTAATCAATCAGGATTCAGACAAAATCACTCATGTCATACTGCACTGACTAGTCTCATAGACAATTGGCTATCACACATCAATGAAAACAAATTTTGTGAGAGTATTATTTGTAGATTTCAAAAAAGCATTTGATACAATTGACCACACACTTCTCATCAGAAAGCTAGAACTGTACAATCTATCATCAAATAGTCTAGAACTACTCTCTTTTATCTTAAAAACAGACAACAGTGTGTCTCAACAACTACATCCACATCCAATCTAAAACCCATTCATTATGGAGTACCACAGGGATCTATACTAGGACCTATTCTCTTTTCCTTATACATAAATGACCTTCCTCTACTTATCAAATGTAAATGTGAACTATTTGCAGATGATACAACCATACATACAAGCCAAAACGACATTGACTCTCTTGCAACCGTATTACAACAAAGCTGTAATGATCTTCTCAAATGGACAGAACTGAACCATATGTCTATTCACCCCCAAAAAACAAAATGCATGCTTATCACCACCAGACAAAAGCGACAAAATTTACCTCAAAAACAGTTTCCAATCCAAATAAGAAAGGAAGCAATTGAACAAACCTCTCATCACAAAGTTCTAGGAGTAACAATCGATGAAAATCTCAGCTGGTTCTACCACATATCTCATCTATGCAAATATCTGTCCCAAAGAGTATACCAATTGACTAAAATTAAACATTTCCTTGACTACAATTCAAGGAAATTATTCTTCCAAGCTTACATACAATCCTCAATAGACTATGCCTCAACCCTCTGGGATTCTGCCAGTGCAAACACTATGAAACCGTTATTAAGTCTGTATAAACATGCTCTCAAACTTATCCTTCTGAAAAAAAACAACCTTACTTGAAGTGGATTATACTCAGTTAAATATTCTCCCCCTACAACAAAGACTAAAATATAACAAAGACATATTGATGTTGAAGATAATGGCAGGAGCTGTCCCCACGTCCTTAAGAGATAAGTTCCTAATGAATCATTCCAGAAATACTGAAAAGCCAAGTGTCCCAATCCCAAGAATAGACTTGTTTAACTTGTGTGAACTCCCTTCCCGATTCAATTAAAGAGCACCAATCATTGACTACCTTTAAAAATCACCTTCTAATCCACTTGATGCACCAAAAATAATAAACCAAGTATATCCCCTTCTCCTTCTCCCCCTTCTCTTTCTCCCCTCCCTGTTCTGTGTGTGTGTGTGTGTGTGTGTGTGTGTGTGTGTGTGTGTGTGTGTGGTGGTGTGTGGTGTGTGAGAGAGAGAGAGAGAGAGAGAGAGAGAGAGAGAGAGAGAGAAGAGAGGTTGGGTTTTTTGTTGTTGTTGCTGTTCTTTCTCCCCTTTTATCAAAACTTATGTTTTATGGGACTATTTTGATGATAGATGGTGGTGGATTGATGTTTTCAGTCATTTAACCTCATCATATTCTCATGTTGCTCTTTAGTTATTGCGCCCTCTTTTTTTTTTTTTCTTTTTTTTGTTTTTGTTTTTGTTTTGTTTTTGTTTTTTTTTTTGTTTTCTTGCTTTGTTTTCTTTTTGTTTGTTTAATTGGTTTTTTTTTGTTTGTTTTTTCTTCAAATCAAAATCACCATTGATTCTTACTTCATATTTTGTTTCTGAATGAGTGCATTTTTATAACATTACCTTAATATTGTATTTCTGTCTTATTCCTTACCTGTTTTTGTTGTGCTTCTCCCCCTTTTATCAAAACTTATGTTTTATGGGACTATTTTGATGATAGTTGGTGATGGATTGATGTTTTCAGTCATTTAACCTCATCGTATTCTCATGTTTGCTCCTTAATTATTGCGCCCCCCCCCCCCCCCTTTTTTTTCTTTTTTGTTGTTGCTTTGTTTTGTTTGCTTATTTGTTTTTGTGTGTGTGTTATTGTGTGTGTGTGTGTGTGTGTGTGTGTGTGTGTGTGTGTGTGTGTGTGTGTGTGTGTGTGTGTGTGTGTGTGTGTGTGTGTGTTTTAAATCAAAATCATCATTGATTCTTACTTCATATTCTTGTTTCAGAATGAGTGCCTTTTTGTAACATTACCTCAATATTGTATCTCTGTCTTATTCCTTACCTGTTGTTGTTGTTCTTTCTCCCCTTTTATCAAAATCTTATGTTTTATGGGATTTATTTTGATGATAGATGGTGGTGGATTGATGTTTTCAGTCATTTAACCTCATCAAATTTTCATGTTTGCTCTTTAATTATTGCGTTTTTTTGTTTTGTTTGTTTTTATTTGTTTTCCTTTATTCAAATGAAAATTATCATTGATTCTTACTTCTTATTTTCGTTTCTGAATGAGTGACTTTTATAACATTACCTTAATATTGTATCTCTGTGTTATTTCTTGCCTGTTGTTTGATACTTGGTATGGTTCCTTACTTTTGGTATTTGGATCATTATAATTGTTGTTGTGTAGTTGTGGCTATTATTATTATTTTTTTTATCTTAATGTTATCCCTGAAAAGGGCGGGGACTGGATGTAAAAAAGCACACGAGTGCTTATCTATTATCCTCGAATAAAAGAATTTTGCCTTTTGCCTTGCCTTGCCTTGCCTTGCCTTGCCTTGCCTTCTCTCTCTCTCTCTCTCTCTCTCTCTCTCTCTCTCTCCTCTCTCTCTCTCTCTCTCTCTCTCTCTCTCTCTCTCTGGGGGACGATAGCCTATGTCAGACATGCGCTCGCAATTGACGACCCGGTTCGAGTCCGTCGAGGAAATTTTCTCCTGGAGTTAACATCAGTGCTGACTCTACTCTCCCCAAAAGTCCTTCGGATGAGACTTTAAACCGAGGCCCCGTGTGCGAAACGCACGCAGAACATCTTGCGCACACGTTAAATCCTGTTCCGCTTTTCGTAAGAGTAGGCCATCGTGTGCCGGTGGGAACAGATGACAATATTTACAAAAACTGCATACACACGGGGACCGGATGAAAAAAAGCTCATGATTGCTTATTCTGTTATCCTCGATATAAAAGATTAAATAAATAAATCTCTCTCTCTCTCTCTCTCTCTCTCCTCTCTCTCTCTCTCTCTCTCTCTCTCTCCTCCTCTCCTCTCTCTCTCTCTCTCTCTCTGTGCAGACCCGGGATCGAGTCCGGTCGAGGAAATTTTCTTCCTGGAGTTAACTTCAGTGCTGACTCCACTCTCCCCAAAAAGTCCTTCGGATGAGACTTTAAACCGAGGCCCCGTGTGCAAACGCACGCAGAACATCTTGCGCACACGTTAAATCCTGTTCCGCTTTTCGTAAGAGTAGGCCATCGTGTGCCGGTGGGAACAGATGACAATATTTACAAAACTGCATACACACGGGGACCGGATGAAAAAAAAGCACATGATTGCTTATTCTGTTATCCTCGATATAAAAGAATAAATAAATATAAATAAATATAAATAAAATAAATTCTCTCTCTCTCTCTCTCTCCTCTCCTCTCTCTTCTCTCTCCTCTCCTCTCTCTCTCTCTCTCTCTCTCTCTCTCTCTCTCTCTTTGTGAATGTCTCACCTATTGTCTAAACATGTTTATCATTAAAAACAACAACAACAACATGTTTACCATCCATATTGAGAAATATTTCATTCATATTTTGTACTCTCTATTTTGATAATCACGTGTGATGAATGTAACTGATTTCTAAGTAAACTTTTCACTAATGATCCTTAAAAAAACAAAACCCACTGAATAACTATGTTCATTATGATATAATTTAATTAAGAACATAATTTTTATGACTGTAATCCTAAGATTGATAAAGATATTAGGGTATATATGTCCCAAAATATGTGCCTAACAGCGATAAATTCCTCTTCTGTTCCGTTATATGATTTTATTCAGAATTCAAGGCATATATTTCCCTTAGAATGAAGTTTATTGATGATAAGTGGAGAACGTAATGTATCTTCAGTTTATCGTCTGTTCACATTTTGTGATTTTAGACAAGACAAGTGGAGAATGTGTGTGTGTGTGTGTGTGTGTGTGTGTGTGTGTGTGTGTGTGTGTGTGTGTGTGTGTGTGTGTGTGTGTGTGTGTGTGTATCATTATCCAATTCATAAAAATGTTATGCTTTAAAAAAAACAAACATCTGGGATGTTTTATGTAATTTGTTATTGGTAGTATTTCTCCCCCCCCCCCCCCCCCCCTCCAATAAGGATATTAGTAAATGTTTTCCTTTTATCAAAATGTATGATTTATAGGACTTATCTTATTGATAGATGGTGGTGGATTGATGTTTTCAGTTGTTTACCTCATTATGTTCTCTTGTTTGATCTCTATTAGCGCTTTTATTTATTTTATAATCAAAATTACCGTTTCATTGTGATTTCTGATTTTCGTTTTCTGAATGAGGGCATTTTTATTATCTTATTATATATATTGTTCTTATTTCTTGTATGTTGTTTGGTACTGGGTATAGTTTCTTTTTCTTGGTATTTCATTATTGTTATTGTTTAGTTTAAGGAGTTTTTTTTTAAATATTGATTTATCCCTGATAAGGGCGGGGACTGGATGTAAAAAAGCACAGAGTGTTTATTCATTATCCTTGAATAAAAGAATTTACCTCGTCTTGCCTTGCTCTTGGCTCTGGAGACTATCACTTGTAGGAAAATAAACCACCCTAAGCTTCAGGAGTTCTATTGTATACTTCCTTGAGATGGGATGGGTGTGATATTGTTTTGGTATGGATCCTGGGCCATGTGGACATTAGGGCAATGAGACAGTTGATCGACTAGCTATGTGTGCCACAAAGCAGATTTCGTGGTCTACCTTGCTACACTGATCTGAAGTATAGAAGGGAAGAATATGTGCAGTCCCTCTGGCAAGAGAAATGGAATTCTCAGACAACAAACTGTTCCAGATTTGTCCTAACCTGAAAAAAGTTTTCCTCTGGGTGTCAAAAATGGAAGGGAAGCAACAGTGCTCTTCAGGATACACACGGGTCATTCTCATGTCACTCACCTTCATTTACTGAAAGGTGAGGGAACCCCATGGTTCGTGACTTGTGATGTGGGGGTAACCATCAACCATCTGCTTCTGGAGTTTTGAGATGTCCAAAATATTAGGTACAAGCACTTTACTGCAGACTCCCTAAAGATACTTTTTTGTTATGTTCCACCGTTTTTTAACTTCCTGAGAGAATCTGGCTTTTCCAGCTGATATGAGTGAAAGGATGATAGTAGGTCATTAAGAACAAGGTTGTTTTAAGGAATCTGGTTTTGGTTTTATTTAATTTTATGTGTTGTTGATGTGTTTCTCCCACAACGCGTGCTGTCCTGGGCTGACCCTTATGGTTGACAGGGGTGTCCATACAAGAAAGGATAGTAGAGTTGGTTTGATACCCCGTTTTAAACACATTCCTATTTCAGAGCAGCTCAATTTTGTCAGGGTGAGACCTCCTACAGAGTTACAAGCATAGGAGACCAGGCACTACACACCCCACCCTGTAAGGAACTCAGAGAAGGAGGAGAGAAAAGATGACAAATTCCTTAAAAGTGGGACAGCTAACCTTGTGCATATACCCAGGGAGTAACTGCCTAGCAGGGAGTATAACATTGTGTTTACATTTCTCTAAAACGACATGCATTCATACACACTTGCTCTTCTTCAGCATTAAATTATAATGTCACTGATAAAACCAAAAGATAGGCCTACAATGTGCAAAACAGGCCTGGTATGCAGGTTCCCTTTTTTAGTGTGTTTGAAGTGGCTGGTTGAATAGAATTTTATCTAAAGAGCTCTTGAAGGTTTTTTTAAAAAAAGAAAAAGAAAAAAAGATGTGTGCTTTACATATTCAAAACATATGTTAGAAATACATTGCTCCCCCCCCACTCACACCACATTATAGAAAATATTTGTTGTGTTACAGAGAGTGTTTGTTTTACCGAACAGTGAGCAGAGCAGGTCTGTCAAAGAATTTACTTTCTGTGTTTATTGATAGTTGTGACTGAAATGCTAAGCTCACTGATCAGTGATGAAAAAAAAAGTGTGACAAAACAGACAAACATGCAGTCACACCACCTGCCCTTTGTAGCAGACGACACAGCCAGAGAAGACACCAACACAAACAGGAAAGATTTATTCATGAAAAAAGGCCATTAGCCAATACATGAAGGGGGTTGCCGAATTGCTTAGTAATACAATACATACAGCAACAAAACGTTGCAGTGGAAGCCATTAATTTAAGTAGGTCACTAAGTGTGCTAAGTCCCTTGAAGCACAGGATAGGGTCTCCCTGTGTAGTGTGTTCTGGATTGGCTTCCCATTCTGCAAACTAGCCAGTTTGACACTTCCTCTTTTAACATGTTTTTCTCTTGCTGTTTCACAAACCAGTACACACATACTGGCTCAGTGTCT